>JAFISD010000256.1:0-38835 GCA_022560085.1 Helminthosporium solani | reverse complement strand
AATAGCTAGTTAAAGTTTAAAAGAATTTTATACACTAGTTAAAAAGTTATATTAGATTAAAAACTAAGAAGAAAAAAGTACTAAGTTTAACTACTACTTGACTTTTTCTATTGCTTACTAAGCTTTTACTAACTAGTGTGCTAAAATCTCCTTGCTTTTCTCTTTATAATTAACTACTTTTTATATTTTTAGCTTTATTACTTATAGAGTTATATATTATTTTAAAAAATACTACTTTTTTAATTACTCTTTCTTTTTGTCACCCCACTGTATATACCTGTGCCCCCCTCTCATAAAACCCATCATCGTATTCCATATCTAGCATTAACATTGATCACGGCCGCATAGACGTCGTCCAGTGCCAAGTATAAAAGAAGAAGAAAAACCCTCTCCCAAAAAAGAAAAAGAAAAAGTGTTTTCTACCAAAAAACTACATACAACCCGATACCCAGCCAACTAAATGCCCAGGGCAATTTCGCCTTCTTCCCGGACCCATTCGTTGAAACGGTCTCCGGAGGCGGAATCGAAGTACCCGAAGGCCCTAAGCCACTGAAACTGGTCACGGGTCTAAACGACTTGCCGCTTGAACCTCCAGGCGACGAACTGCTCCCACTCACTCCGGTACTGGTATAAGATATTTGCAGCGTAGATGTCGTTCCACCCGGACCGACGACGATTAAGTCGCCGGGTTGTGTGGTAGAAGTGGGCGGCGGAACTGTGATGTTCTGACCGTCAACGAGCACCGTACCGGTTGGGGAGAGGAAAATACTATGGCCATTGACTGAGACTTGGGGGTCGCCTGGACGGAGGATAATGTTGTCATTGACGCGGAGACTGCCGTCGGGAAGTCGGGTTAATGTGAGGCCGGGTATCGTAGTCGAGGGTGGCGGTGAAGGCGAGGAGGGTGAAGGAGGTGCGGATCCTGTAGTTTGGGGTGCAAGGGACAGCGTAGTTCCACTGATGACTATTGAAGGTCCGTTCACACTGAGTGTCTGAGCAGGTGGTCCAGATGTCGGGTTTCCTACAATGATTATACCAGGGCGCGCAGGATCGGTGAAAACAGGTTGCCCGCCAACTGTGTTGATCGGTTGAAGTGCTGACGTTCCGGGTGCTCCAACCGCACTGTTTGTTGGGTTGATGGAGATCGTGGTCCCGCCTACAACAATTGGACCGTTGCCAACAGGAACGGTTTGGCCAGTACCGGGAGAGTTTGGATCGACTATAACAATACTTCCAGGACGTGAGGGATCAACAATTACAACACTATTACCTATGGTAGTAATTGGGCTCGGTTGCGGGGGGGCACTCGTTATTGAGCCTGGATTTGGAACGTTGGTGTTAGAGTTGCCAGGGATGGGGTTGTCAGGCTGATTCGGCGATGTATCGACAGGAATGGTGTTAGGACCACTTGGCTGGATCGGTGCGTTTGGCGAATTCGGGTTGTTTGGCGATGATTGTGTTGTTTGCCCTGGTTGATCCGGATTGTTCGGTGAATTCGGTACTGGTTGATTCGGATTGCTCGGTTGGCCTGGGTTATTCGGTTGACTTGGCTCGTTTGGAGAAGGTTGCGTCGTCGGTGCAGGCTGGTTTGGTTGACCTGGATCATTCGGTTGACTTGGAGGTTGGTCTGGATCACTCGGTTGACTTGGATCGTTTGGAGAAGGTTGCGTCGTCGGTGCAGGTTGCGTGGATGAAGGCCGCTGAGTCGGTACGGAAGTCGTCGATGAGACTTGCGTAGTGGTTGGCGGTTGCGTAGATGATGGACTAGCGGTAGGTTCCGGACCGGACGATATTGTCTGTCCTGGAGTAGGTTCCTGGGATCTGGTCGGTACGCTGCTCGTAGTGCTTAAGAAATCAGAAGCAGTACCAAGAGCATATGGTGGATCCGGAACGCCGGAGAAAATAGGTTGGCAACTACCCCATAGAGGATCCTGTTCCAGGATTTGATGTGGAACAGCGAGTAAAGGGTGAAAATACTCTGATACGATGTCACAATTACGGCCGCCAGCACACTGCGGTTGGCATTGGTACGCGGAGTATGGGATGTCGCCGTTCCCGTCGTCAAAATTCCAAGGAAGGGCCGTAGCCCCGATGTACGATATAGGCAGGCCACTACCCATCTTTAAACCGCACATTGACGAAACATCACTGGAGGAGATCTCGACCAAGTGGCTGGTGTAGACACCCCCGATAGGCACAGAGGTTCGTGCGAGCCCGTTATCGAGGGAGCAGAGTCTATAGGCTGAGAGTGTGTGGTACCTCACGTAGGCTTTATCCGACCAGTACGTCGTTTGATTGATGACAGTGGAGGCATGCGGGTGTTTATAAATAGAAACCGAGGGACTGTTCCATCCAGGGCTTGTGTTGGCGCATAGGTCGCGACTTGTGGCTGGCGGTGGGAAATAGAGTAGCTGGACACTGTTCGCATTAATTACGCAACTTGCCGTGGCACACTGCGATTGAACAATTGTGCCCGTTGGCCTAGTGCAGTTCGGATAACCGCTTGGGAAAAACGGTCTCGAAGACGCCAATATATCCCAAGTGGCGATTTGTGTCCCTCCGGGGGTAAGGAAAGTTTCACCAAAAAGATTTTCCACGTCAGAAAGATAGTAGGTTCCTTCGGATGCGGCATAAGGGGTACCGTGAAGAGTAAGTGTTGGGAAAGCACCAGGAGCTGCCGTCAAAGGTGTTGCTTTGTTGTTTACCACTATCGACGTTGGTGGCGATGCGAGTGACATGGTCAAGATGTTATTCGAAGAAAACGCCGAGTTACTGCTCATTATGTAAGATGCGAATTGTCCATATGCGGCTGAACAATCGTTATTGTCGGCGATAGTGCATGTCGGTGCAGGTGGGAAATTCGTCGTTTTCCATAATGTCTGGGACGAGAAGTACCGGAAAGATGTTAAGGATGGTGTGGGGAGCAGCACAGATGCGTTTTTGGCGTCGTCTGCTAATTTAAAACGCGGATTACCATCACAGAGCGTGTAGTATGTCGCGTTGGGGGTCGGCTCAGGTACTCCAGTTGAGAAGGTTGAGGTAACGATCCAAAATGAGGTCGTGACCTCTGCATTCGCGCTAGACCACGATCTCATCATTGAACTGTAGGACCAATGCGCTGACCAACATTGTGTGACATTGTTGAGATCTAGATATTTTAGTTGGGTAGGGTAAGTGGTGTGCGCAGTTCAAGGAAGCATACCTGTCCCATTCAACCAAGGATTGTTTGTCGTGTTTGGAGCTGCCGCAGACAACACAGCCGTTGAATTCGCGAACATGGTTGACGCATTGAATAGACCGGCTGTAAAAGGACCGAAGCCTGAGCTCGGTACCACTTTGGGAGCAGCCGTTAAATTCCCAACGGATGTTGACGAATTGTATGGGCTGACCATTAAAGGGCTAGTGGTTGAACTTGGTGTTATTTTCGGAGACGCTGTCGAATTTGCGAACGTTGACGTATTAGATGTACCAGCGGTGAAAGAATCGAAGCCTGAAGTTCGTGTCACTTTCGGAGAGGCCGACAGGTCAGTTTCGGTCGAGGCGGTCACTGTGATCTTGGGCAAGACAGTAGAGGTGGCATTGGACGAGCCTTTGATGGATGCCGCTGTGTTGGGAGCCGTCAACAAGCTCGAGCTCACAGCAGTGGTACTGTTGCTTGTGGAATCTACCAGATTGATTAGAGACTTGACTGTGAAAGGTACAAATGCCCATACTTGTAAAGCCAACAGCGCCTCTGAAGGCCAACGACCTTACTAGGAAGTCCATTTCGACGAGCTACAGGTCGACGGAAGCTGTACTTCTGAAAGGTGCAACCTTGTCCATGTAAATATACTATTGTATTATTGTAGCATTGTATCGTGATTGCTAAACCAAGGCAGACTCTTGGCAAGGATTCCCAAGAGTCAACCGCGTATGTAAGGACCCACCAGGCCCGCTGTACATCTAACTCTATCGAGTAAGAATCAGTAAGCTATTCTCGAGTCAACTAGCGACAGGATTGGATGGGAAGCAAGAGGAGTCATCCTCAGGTACATCCATGAGGCTGGGATTCCGGAGTCTCGAGGTCTAGCATGGTAACATGTGTATTGGGGGAAAGGCCAGGCTAACCCGCAAAACAACATCTTGAAGACAAACATGTAGGTAAATGTTGTACCACACGATATGCAGAAAATGGGCAATTCGCCCGAGGAAGGATTTAGCTGTTGAGCTAGGACCATAGTAGCGTTACATGGTAGTGCTACTACTACAATATAGTACACTCGTGGCAGTCTAGGCAGCCAAATTGAGTAAAAGCAGGAGTGCAAAAGCTCGGCTTTGCGGAAGATCAGCGTAGCTATTCTAACACTGGTTTGTCATCACGGCGTAACCTCAGCGATTTTCATCCTAGGTCAGCACGGAGCCGCTCAAGAGTGTTCTGTGACTGGTTGGAAGCATGTGCATCATACGATTCGTATGATGGATACATACAACGAGCGAGGGTGGGGGCGGAAGTGGAAGGCAGAGCGCAGGGAGTGGGGATAAAGAGAAACACTATGTATACATAGACGATAAGAAGATAGCAGGAAGAGCGGGAGCGGGAGGGAGAGTAGGTAGATACATAGATAGTGAGACGGCAGTGGTGGATGGGATGAGAAAGAGAGGTTATGTTGGCACGTGACTAGCTGTGCCACACACGCCACACAGTTATCGATAAGCACAGATTTTACTCGTCCCCGCCAAAAATTAATCATCACACGCGAATTTCCCAGCATTTCCCAAAAATGGCGCCATACGAGAGCGAATCCTCGGAAGAAGGGGAGCCTTATACAGAGACGAACGTGCTACTTGGATACGCGTCTGAAGAGCCTTCGGGCGACACAGTATCCCACTTAGGCGGTCATCCGGCTTGTTCTCCCCACTGCAGTCGTCGAGCCTGGAGACTGACTGTATGCTAGACATGGCTCGATGATAAGACGGCGCCGTCCGGTGCTCTGGCCAAGTGTAAAGTCTGCAACGGGCTCCTTACGCTCCTCCTCGAACTGAATGGCGATCTACCTGAGCACTTCCCCGGCCACGAGAGACGGCTGTATATCTGGAGCTGTAGAAAGAAGACCTGTAGGAGAAAGGAAGGGAGTGTGCGAGGTATACGAGGCGTGCGAATAGCAAAGGGCGCAGCGTCCAAGCCCAAGGCGACTCCAAAGCCCGAGAAGGAGGACAAGCAGGAAGACAAGCCACCCCTACGGCCTGCGCTGGGGGAGTCGTTGTTTGGAGTGAAGAGTGGTAGTGCAGGCGGTGCAGCGCCAGCGAATCCTTTTTCATCAACTCCAACTCCAAGCGCGGTTGCGAACCCTTTCTCGAACCCCTCTCCTAACGCAAACCCGTTCGCGAAAGCGACAACAGAAAAAAAGGATGAAACATCAGCACTAACTCAATCTTTTGCTGACAAAGTTCGTCTCTCGTCACCTCCACCCGTCCAACCTGCCCGTCCTCACGAACCATGGCCCGCCGAGTCTGCCTTCCCACTGGCCTACCCGCGTTACTATCTCGATGCCGAGTACGAGACGTTGGACGTACCCTCAACGCCTCAGATACCTAGTAACGTGCGATTGATGGAAATGGACACTGAGAGTAACGAAAAGGGCAGTAGCAAAGACGACAAGGAGGTATTCGAAAGTCCGCTCGACAAGGTTTTTCAAAAGTTTGCCGATCGCGTAGGTCAGAATGCAGAGCAAGTACTACGGTATGAGTACAAGGGCAAGCCGCTGCTTTATAGCGACAACGATGCTGTTGGAAAGGCCTTGCTTGCGCACTCAGAAAACGGTTCCGCTTCAAACACAAAGGTTTCCATGTCAAAAGGAGTAGCAGGTATCCCGCGCTGCCAAAATTGTGGTGCGGACAGGGTGTTCGAGGCGCAGTTGACAACTCATGCCATCACCGAGCTCGAAGCTGATGAGATGAGCATCGATGGCATGGAATGGGGTACCATTATACTTGGCGTTTGTAGCAAAGACTGCAAGCCCGGTGATGTGCCTGAGGATGAGGTAGGATATGTGGAGGAATGGGCTGGCGTGCAATGGGAGGAACTTGCTTCCACAAAATAATCAAAGCGAAACAGATCACCGTCTTGCACAACTCCACCTCCACACGCTTTTCTCATCCCAGTCGCGGGCCCTTGCATTCGCCATCTCAAACAGCAGGCATACACGTTTATTTCTCCGGCGTCAGCGATATCCAGTCACCAGTCAGTCTTGTTAATAGACTAGACAGTTATCTGGATTGCGTTTGCCCCAGTCAAAATATGGTTAGTGCAATCCGCCATCTCCACCCATGCACCATACTACCCTTCTCGGAAGCAACGATTGGTCAACACTCAAATTATACTCGATACTCTCCTTATAACCCCCTCGCCCCAAAAGCCCAACACTTCCTCCTCTATATCCGTGCACTTGGCCACTTCGTTTGCGATTGACATTAGGTCCTAATCCAGGGCCAAATGATGTATGCAGCCTCAGGGTCCAAGGCAAGCAAGGCGATCTGTGCGCAAGCCAGCCACGAACACACTGACTTCAAACATACAGCGCCCAGCTGGAGTGTTTGAACATATAGCTACCAATACATGCCTCGCTGGAGACTGTTTCTTACTTTTTCAATCTTTCCCATCTTCTTCTGTCCCTGTTCTGTGCTCCTCGCCTGTGTTGCCATCACACTGTCTTGTCAAAGTCCTGTTCACCCCATCGACCTTTAACACCTAATTTCACACCAAAAGAATAAAAACTTGCCAGATCCAACATAAAACAGATGGTCCTATGGATATAATGCAAACATCGCTATTCGCTTTCATTCCCTCACTCCCATCCCTACTCCTCTTTATCGTCATCTTCAATACAGCCTCATCCGCCGACGCCCGATCACTCAATCTCGTGCGACAAACATCTCCACCAACGGAACCCCTACGACCGGAGTCCCACATCTCAAGAGCCTCGCTATGTACATCGGCCAACCTCGTACAAAACCCGTCTTTCGAAACCTGTGACATCGTCCCATGGTCGGTCTTCGCGACTGGGTCCTGGGCCTCTAGGGGCGTCAGCAGAGATTTTTCGTATGGAGGTACTTGTGGATTTCGCGCCGTCAGCAATAGTTCCTACGCGTCGACGCTTACACTCACGCAATACAACATCAAAACTGTTGGTCTTCTTTCCAGCGGGAAATTCAGGGTCTCGTCGTGGTTTTATGTGGGTGGCGGTATGAGACAAGAGAGCAAGGCTACTTTTACCTTGTTCTTGGACGGAAGACAGATTAGCGAGACTGTGCTGCAGAGTACGGGTGAGGGCCATGTGTGGAGTGGAAAGAGTGTTGATTTGGATTCTGGAGAGGAGGTTGGGAGGGATAAGTCGGTTACGGTTACGATTGTGACGGATGCTGGGGGTGTGATGGGGGAGGAGATTGAAGTCGGTGTTGATGATATTTGGGTGGGACCTGTGTGTTGATTTAAAAGCGTCTACTACTCAAATAGCGCCTTGTGACTTGATCATTACCTTTCTCTTTACCACGCTACGGCATCATAATTCTCTTCTATCAATCATACCATTAAAAATCCTCAACTGCCCACTCTTTCTTCAAAGCGTTTACGATCCACATCGTAGGCCAAGTCTGCGTCATTTCGAAATCGGCTAAGATCTTAAGAAGCTCGGCTTGTTCTGCGAGGACCTTGCGAATGTTTCCTGCAGTGAAACACTTGTTGGAAGCTTAGGTTTTCTTGTCAGGTCCTCCCGATATACAAGGGGGTAACATTTACGAAGTGCCCCGCCTGTTTGCCACCAAAAGATTTGGCGAAAAAACACTCAGATCGCTCAAAAATGTGAGTTGCTCAATGATACACAGTGTTTCTCAGTGAATTGCTTAGTGAGATGCTCAGTGAGTTGCTTGGTTGGTTGGTTGCTCAGTAGGTTTCTCAGTGATTCACAGTGATTCACAGGAAGTTGCTTGGATAGTTGCTCACCAAGCTTGGCAGAAAGAAGGACAAATTTCTTCAACCAAACCACTGGATTTCTACCATTTTACCTACTATCTATCTACCAATCTACCTACTATCTTTCTATCCGAGCAACTCACAGTTTTGAGAGATATGAGAGTGTTCTTTCGCCAAATCTTCTGGTGGCAAACAGGCGGGGTACTCCGTACATGTTACCCCCTTGTAGAGTTCCTCACATTTGTGTTCCGCTACGACGGAAACTGTTGTCACTATCTGGATCTCATTCTCCCGGTTATGGGTGTCATTAAAATTCCAGCAAACCATCCTCGCCGAGAATATCGAATTCGCCCCGTCTCTGCTTAGTCGGCTTGCGGCTGCCAAATGTATGGAGTATATAGCTGCTAGATTTCTGCCCCTTACTAGAGTAGCTCCGCAGCTTTGGGCACATGCCTCCTCGGAAGACTGACCCAAGCGTGGGAAGGCTTGCTGTGAGTATGCCCAGCCATAATTCAAGGTGACTCTGGAGGGCGAGAACACAAAGATTGTAGTGGAAATCAGAGTTAGACTTGGGTTTTGCCGTTTCGATAAGGCGCCAGATCATGACGCCAACAATACTGGCATTTATGCATTAGTGAGACGCCAAAGAACTCCGCAAGATAGAACGCATACCAGAGCCCCAGGCCAAATACGCCACTAACATGAATCTTCTTTGACGTGAGTATTTGGAGGCTCCATATCAACGGAGCAGGCAAAAGAACGATTGCAAGGTCGAGTATAACGTTTACTGAGACTGAACTGAGCTATTGTATCGTTGTGTCTCTGCAGTGTGTCTTGCCAAAACCGGATCCCAGACTGTAGAAAATGGTCTACACTGGGTCATGAAGAATGGGATAAATACAAAGGCATATGATGTAGTGATGATAAAGACGACCACGACTGTCCGTATAGTTGGTGTACGGAACAATATGAGATATAGAAAAAGCATGGATAGCTTGCAGGCAACAGTTCCTATAGTCCAGATCCAGAAAGATGAAGCCACGAGCCAAAAGACTTGGTTAGTCGCCTCTCACTAGCTGTGACCATTGGATGCTACCTTGAGCTAAACTAAGCGTATTTCCGTGGGCACCAAGTCCGTTCCAGACAGCTATTTTCATATTAGTCGAACAGTAAAATCACGATAGTGACAGAAGATACCCCAGATTGCCACTCCATCCAATGACAGCATCGATACCACCGACAATACCGTGAGGTAGTCGTCAACACGTAGAGCTCTTCTACTGATCCTGGCAGCATAGATTCGCAGAGCTAGGGTGACAATATCAATGATAGTAAAGATGATCATCCAAACGACAAGCGCCCGACCTCTGTCGCTGATCATTTCGAAGGCTTAGTTTGACTTGCACGGTATAGGAGAGCTAAGAGGAAGCTGGAAAGTCTAGGTAGAGTCGATCAACGGTGTGGCATCCCCTTCTTATGAAGGAAAAGTTTACGCGAGCTTGCAAGCGCAGAATGGCCTGTTACGCCGCAATCCCCTATATACGTAGTAGCCCCTCCACTTCCCTCCTTGCTCTCTCATCTTCACGACTTTCCCCCACCAGCTCCACAGACCCGATCGTTCTCCAGCTATGCAGCCTCCATTTCCTTCGCCAGTGCGCACCTGGCACAACAATGTATATCCTGCAATCGATCCCAGCAAGGATACTTCAAGCCATAAAAACCAGACGATCATCATCACTGGTGCAGCAAGTCCACCGACCTTGATTTACCATTATGTTATGTGCTGAGCATCACTAGGGCAGTGGAATCGGTCGAGAAACAGCCAAAGCTTTTGTTACTGCAGGCGCAAAGCATGTGGTTCCGATCGGTCGTACAGCCGAAACTCTTGAAGCCACCAAAGCGCAACTCACTGGAGACACACAAATCTCGATATTTGTGGCCAATGTCGCCGATGAGGCTTCTATGCAGGAGGTTGCTCATAAAGTAGGCTCTTGGGATGTCATTGTGCTGAATGCAGGCTATTTTTCGTCCCCTGCGCCTGCCGCGAAGGCGGACATCGGCGACTATTGGAAGACATATGAGGTTAGAATCTTCATCATTATCCTTTATGCGTGGACTAAATCCTAATATGGCAAAAGGTCAATGTCAAATCTGTCATCATCTGCGCGAAGGCCTTCTTCCCGACGGCGAACTCCGTAAGGGCAGTTGTGCTTGCCATCATAAGCGGTTCTTTAGTCCTTCCACCTGCTATGCTCGCTGGGATGTCGGCATACCAATGCTCAAAGCTGGCAGTGGTAAAAACTATGGAGTATCTTTCAGCCGAAAATCCGAACATATTCTGTGCGTCTGTCCATCCTGGTCTGGTAGATACATACCTCTTCCGCAAGTCTGGAGCTACACCAGATTCGCTTCCAATGGACGATGGTGAGTCTTGATTTTTGTGGTAGAACTACAGCGCAAGCTAACTAAGCTACGCAGTAAAACTTCCAGCCGGTTTCTTGGTTTGGATTAGCCGCTCTGAAGCACAGTTCCTGGATGGAAAGTTTGTTTGGGCGAATTGGGACGTAGAAGAACTCAAGGCCAGGGCCGAAGAGATCGCTTCAGGTACTCTACTTACCGCAAACATTGACGGCTGGCCCTTCCCGATTTCAACCAATGCTTGAGTCTGGGAAAAGCCAAGGGCCCTGAAATCATGCATTCGGTAACGATATTTAGTCTATAGAACACTCTACTTGCAGAACTGATTCAAAATTTTGGTAGTGATAGATCGGAACCTTCATTTCTTTACTAGCAACCTAAATGTTTATACAGTTTACTCGTCTTGGTACTAATAGCATGCAATGCGAGCACCTAAACTAATATAGGTATATAGCAAAGCTTTAATTTATAGCTAAAATAAAATAAAATCTCTAGCTAACTTATTATGTTGCCACTCCTATGGCTTGCTAACAATAGGGTATAGAAAAACAATGTGTAGCTTGTTAATACTTACGCCGTATATCTCGCATATCTTTGCAAAACCTATCAAGCTTCTCCTTCAGAATTGCTATTCTGTACTCAAGCTTCTAATCTATATTTAATATATTTATACTAGAAATAGGGCTTATGTTACCCTATAACTATACTCTATACTCTATATATTAAGTATAGCTTTTATAGTTCTAATATTAACTAACTAACTATTTCTTTACTTTTTTTAAAACTATAATATTATATCGTATTTTAATAGTATTATATCCTAGTACTTATAAAAAAGTAGAAAGAAAGTAAAAAAAACTAGCTTACTTTTTTATTATTTATAAGGGAAAAAATATATCAATAGTGATATTTGTAACGGTCCGAGACCGTCACAGGTATACGCCAAGGGGTTCTCTTCAGGTCCGAACCGAAAGCAGTCCAAAAGGACTCCAACCATGGGTATATAAGGTGGACTCCCTCCTTTGATAGTTTAGTAGTTTTCTATTATCCTTTCGTACTAGGCCTTTAGGCAGTAATTGATCCTTGGTCTTTGTTTTCACCACGCACTCCCATATGCCTCTGAGTTGATTCTTACCCTATTCGGATTCCTTTCTAGCCTGTGCTGTTACAATATCTGCATTGTAATAAGCATCAGTATCTATAAATGTATCACTCACTAGTACATTTCGCCGAGTACGGGGCGATACATACTCATTTAGGCCTTCCACGTGACCTCCAAGATTCCTAGCAGATTGTAATTAGGCACATGTACCTTCTCAAGAACAAATCTCTTGTCTGCAGAGGCCAATAGTACTTTCCATTAATCAAGATATCACTCACGGCTGTTACCAAAGACCTGCAAGGCTATATCCACCAACCTGCGAAGTTTATATCAGTTATCATGTCTTCTCTATCAACGCTTTGTCACATACCTTTAAGTGCGCTCTTTCCATAGCAGAATATTATCCTGCTCTAGCATCACTACGTCCTGGATCAGGATCTTAGCTCCGGATTCAAGCGCAGGAGTCTGTGCCTTCAAGATCTACTCAGCGAACATATCACCCACATTATGGAAGGCCAGGCGAAAGAAATAGACAGGGGCTGTCAGATTCTGCGGCGCGAAGAGTTCATGCTCTTGGAACGAGATACGGTCCTTCAACTCAGCGGGAACAAACGAGCCGCCGCCCATCATCGCGGCTAAGTCTTGCACAACAACGGTAAGATTAGGGAAATTCTTGGCGAGTTCAACAGCAGCTTGACCCATAGCGCCGCCAACGTTGACAATCTTCACGTCTCCCAAGGAAGCCCAGTCATAGACAGTGGGAAGGAGGCTCATACTGTAACCAGGGACATAGTCGACGGCGCCCATTCCAGCAACGAAGCGCATCACGCGCTTAGGCTTAGTAGCGATAACGTCTTGGACGGTCTTGCCATTATTGTCAAGGACCCAGGCCTAGCACAGGTCAGTACGATACCTTCTCATGAAAAAGATTCAAAAGGAATAACTGACCATTTCATTAGGTTACTAAGAGTTTGGCCATTTCTAGAGCGCATCAACAATCTTTGTAAAGGCTGGCCAGGTATCCCGTGCTTCGAATTGAGCCCAGCCGTTAATGGCCGGGATCGCTAGGAATTTGGAGATGCTAGTATATCCTACTATACCAGGCTCTGGCTCATCCAGAATGTGCATAGCCATGGCGCTCCGGAGGAATCGCCTGATGACATTAGTCTCAAGGCCAACTTTCTGGCCAATCTCTTTGAAGGACATACGGCCACCAGCAGGTATCATTTCTGGGATCTTGTAGCGGGCGACTGAATCAATAATAGCAAGGTTCGAGATCTACAAAAGGATGATAAGCGTTGATCAATACGGTCTATAGGAGAGGACATATATTACCAACGCAAACTTAAACAGGACCATAAGAGGATCGAGCAGCAATTCATAGAGTTCAGCAGAAGCATCCAGCAGCGAATCCCTCAGTTAGGTCACATTGGCAGGATAGATCGCTTTGAAGCTCTCGTCGAAAGAAGGGCTAGGCAAGCCTTCTGCCAACAGCTGCTCTTGCAACTACGCGACGGAGGAGCTTATCTGAGCAGCCAACTCAACAATTCTAGGGGTGTTTCCTAACATGTCGGCGGTTTATGCAAAGGGGAGAGAGAATAGAAGGCCAAATACAAACCAAGTGTAGATAGAGGGCAGCTACAAGAGGGTCGATTTTAAACGCGATAGTAAAGCTGGGGGCCAAAGGACCTGGTGCGTAGGCCGATGATGCTCTGTATGAATGCGGCACAACAGCTACAGAAGTGAGACAAACTGGCTAAAAAGGTTGCTGGCTCTCTCGGTGATGGTGCAGCGAGGTGGAGGAGTGATAATCTTGCAGATACGTCAGTTACACAGCTAATTGCTTTAATTGCCCTAGGATATCTCGCTTTTTATTGTTCGCATTGGTTCACTCAAAGGATCCTGTGCATAGCTCAATGACTCAGCTTAGACAAAAGCAACACCAACACGTTGTGTTGTGTATGTAGCATTCTGTGTTGTTGGAGAACGTTAGACACCACGCCTCTTCCAAGCCCGGGCACCCAACTATGCCTCATAGCTGCACATGAATCGAAGCTAGCTGTGATGCTTACCAGAGGCAGTTACTTTTCCCTGCCTCTATACGGAGCAGACTTTCCCCAGTTCACTTACTTCCTCACACATGCCTTACAAGCTTGCTCCATAATAGTTAGACAGATAACTTTGTCAACGACATCTTACGTGAGAAACAACTTCGGCTTTAAAAGAGCAAGCCCCGACTGACTAATGACCATAAACACGATGATGAAACTCTGCTTTGCTTTTGGCATCAAGCTTAAACATCCGATCGCCGTTACTAGCTTGTTCATGCAGTATCTAATGCGGTACAGCTATCTTGAAACAAGCTGGAGCTCCAAGAACGTAAGTTAATCGCCAATGACTTTTGAGTACAAACCAAGAACTGCTACATAACCAAATCGCGTAATTCAAAACAACATTGTTGGGCAGCAGAATCTTGGGCTTTAAGATACAAAGTAGTGCATTTTACTTGGCTTGATTATGTCGCCTGATTTCGGTATTGCATTTACGTGTCGTTGTGCTTGCATCGCGTTCCTTTGCGGTCTAATAGTACCCTAATAAGCCGCTTGCTCGAACTACAGCGACTATATGGACCGCTACATTTGGCTCTTCCGATGTATTCTTTCATCCCGTACCCGAAACTAGCTTGTACCCATAGCAGAAGCGGTATTTCCACCTGATAACGCGATATGAAAGATGAATGTGTTGAGGCTCGATCACCAGCAATGCCCGCCAAACCCCTTAGACCTTACGGTCTTGGGGTTGTGCGCGGGTGCCTCCTTGGGTGTCGTGGGGTGTAGCCTTGTGAGATACCGCCAGAAGAGTCTCGGCGGGCTACTTCGTATGGAGATTTTACATGTATGTTGCAAGGTTTTAATAGGCAGACGTTACTGACAACCTACAGTACGACGAGGTAGTTGTTCCGCTGGAAGCACGATCTCCAATTCTGTAAGCCTCAGTGCTTGACACCCATTTACACAAACCACTCACATCGTACCTCCAATCTCCGCAGTATTCTCCTTCGCGATTGTCGCACGGATCCTCATGCCATGCTTCAAGTCCAGAGCCAGCTTGGTCATCTGCTCGCTACAGCCGTAAAATCTTTCTGCAAGATCTACGGTCTCACCCCCGAGTCTATTGATCTAGTGTCCTCCCAAGTAGGCTCGATGCCTGCCTCAGTGCTACCATCTTCGTACTGGACCATTGCCACGAGCCGTCAGCCCCAGAGCTGGACAGCAGTTGTTGCTAATGAGACTGGAATTACGACTGCTACAAACCCTATCATGACGAGACGACCATCTAGCTCATCTGGACCTCCAGCCAACGCCTCCATCGACAGTGTGTTCTTGCAACACCCAACAAAATTTCGCGTCTGTCTTACAACAAACGATCTTATAAACATCACTTTGATACCGCCGTCGGGATCTTCCACGCTGAATACGCCATCTACTATCTCTAGCATGGGCTGCGGGCCTGGCACATTGCTCATCGACTACGCAATGCGCTACACTTCCTCCAACCAAACAGAACACGACCGGGATGGCAGCTACGGAGCCCATGGTACCGTCAACTACAATATAGTCGACCGTTTTCTAAGTAAGCACGACTACAAGTCCCATACACCACCTGTGATCATCGCCTTCGAGATGTTTGGCCAGCACGAAGCCCAATCCCTCATCGACGGCTGTGTAAGCCTCAAGATGTCAGACGTTGACACGGTAGCCACCGTAACACGAATCACGGCCCAAAATATCGTCACACAATACTACAGTCTCATCACTGAGTGGTTTCCCAACCAGAAAGTCGACGAATTGTTCGTCTGTGGCGTGGGGGCGGCAAACGTGAACATCGTAAAGCATCTGGAAACTGCGTTGCCGGGTGTGGTAACGAAGCCCTTGGATGATATTGGTATACCCAGCGATGCAAAGGATTCTGTGAGTTGTGCGCAGTTGGGGCTTGAGACTGTGCTGACGCACGCCACAGAGGATAGGCCTGTGAAGGTGGAAGAACAAGGACACCGGAAGCTGTTAGGAACCCTAGTGAAGGGCAAAAATTGGGCAGACACAAAATAAAAGATTAGGCGATTCAGCGATGGAAAAGATATTCCGCCTGTTACACGCGTTGTCGTTGAGCAAAAAAGGGATGTAAGGAGTGCGAATTCGCAACGTGTTCCATGATTCGAAATTTGCAAATTCATGCAGAATTTTGCACCAGCACTATGGAATAGGCCTAGATGAGACGATGAGCGAAATGCATGTTTATTCGACTTTGAAGGAAGAATATGCGGCATTGAAGCGAGGACATATGCCCCTTGTTCCGTGAGAAAAGAACACCGAGACTGGACTATGGTCTGAGGGGCACGCTTGGAGGGCATAAAGAGATGCTATTGAGATAATCCTCGACCGATTTACAGCGTTTACAACGTACTCGAGTTTCAATGATGTTGATAGCCGCTAATTGTTGTGATCCACACACAGGTCCGATTTTCACTTGGGGTGATGACGTCAATTCATGGTTCACATAAATGAACCTATGCTTTGAACTCTGCAAAAGCTCGCATGTTTTCCTCAATCAGAGTGCTAGTATGGCAGCTCTGCGCGTAGTCTAATCACCATTGTCACCACACTGGCCACCACAGCTCACCAAACCTTCCCACCGTGCCACCTAGTTTAATAGGTTACTTACACAGATCGATACTGTCCACTCCGACATTCTTTAAGCCTTCCCTACACCTCCCCGTCACAATCTATCTCTTCCCTTAACCGTTCTTAATACCATACTTGCTGGCAATAGAAACGTCACCACGCTTCCCGGTTCTCCTAACCCACTTCCCTGCCACAGTGAAATACAATCGCCCTACCTATATGTAGCAAGCCCAAGTCCATCTTTGCGGACGACCCATTTTCTACTCCCAGTAATTATAGGGTTTCTAAATACACCCAAAGAAGTCTCGCACTACGAAATCGAGCCGCATTCACTAGATATATCTACAAGCAAGAAACCCGAGTGATTCAATCTAAAACTGACCAGCACCAATCCTCTGCACTCATAAACCCCGCCTCCTCAAACTGAATAATTCGCCTCGCACAATACACTTCGCGATCCTCCCCGACGTCGACTCCCGCGGCCGCATCTGCATAAGTCGAGGATCCACTAAAGTAAAGGGTTCGATTCAAAACCTTGCCATCATATTCTCCTCACCCGACGCATTAGTGCCGTTTACCCGGACAAACCCTCCTATATCCCCAGCCCGCCAGCATTCTCGCTTTCCAACGGGACCCTTTGACGACAAAGGAGTAATTACAATAATATGATAAGATAGTTTGGGTGGACATTTGAGATGTGGGAGACGGATACATGTTGTGTTTTCGTATCTATTAATGCCAACAGGCTTTTGCTTCGGTGGTGTATTTAACTGCGCTGGATATAGAGCAGTACAGCGTCGACAGAGTGAAAAGAAGAAGAAAACAAGAAAAATTCCATGTATAGAATGAGAAGAGAAATCTAAATACACGAACATAGCTGTTTCTATAGTCATACAAATAATATAGGCCGTCATGATACGTCGTAAATATCATGCCCGCATGAGAAGAAGAAGTGAAAAAAGAAAAGAAAAGAAAAAGAATTCACAACCCAACGTGCCAACCCACAATCCATGACGAATGCAGAAAAAACAAAGAGAAAAAAAAAGCCCACTCGATAAAACCACCACATACCCCCCTTCCATCTAATCTAATTTCCCCCCTCAAAAGCTCTCAGCTTCTGCCCTAGAGCATAACTCATCATACTCTTCCTAGTACCCATATTCCGATGCTTCTCCTCCACACCGTCAATCATGCTCTGCGTAATACCCCGAATGGGCATCTCCTTCCCAGCAGCCACACCCCCAGCACCATAACTCACTCTCCCGTCGAACTCGCTAGCCTGCGTAACGCTATCCTTACGATTAATCGTCGTGCCGACTTTCGACGATGCCTTGGACGACGACGACTCCTCCTTCTTGATAGGCCGGACCGTACTAGCATCCGAGGGTTCAGAAATAATAGACGGAAGGCGCGATCGGTCGGCGGAGGAAGACTCGTGGCGATGGGATTTGCCGGATGAAGAGTGGTGCGAGCGAGACGATTTGCTATGTTTAGATGAAGAGCTGTGCTTGCTGATTGAAGAGTCGGCACTGGATCCGTGTCTACTACTTCGGCGACTGCGATGGCTGCGTCGAGAGCCTACGTTCGATATACTATCGCTCGGTGCGACGGAATCAGTATCGTTAAAGTCGTCGATCTCGAAGTCCTCGATTAGATCCTCATCGGGTTTGTGAGACTTGGCGTCACGGCCGAGGATACTACCGACTAACGAGGCTGCCTTTGAGGCCGTCTTTGAAGGCGCTTTAGATGGGGGCGGGGAGGGCGCTCGGCTTCCGTGTTTGGAATGCGAGCTTCGGTGTGAAGCGTGCGATTTGGCTTTTGAGACGACGCTGCCTTCGCTGCTACGGCGTTCAACGGTGTCGGCCACGAAGGAGGAAATTAGTGTGCTGGGTGCTTTGGAATATGTACTCCGAGCCTTCTCGCTTCCAGATGATAATTCGGGACTTGTCATGGAGCGTTGAGTGGAGAAGTGGCTCCGCGGCGACGCTACAGAACCTGCCGGCGCATACTCGATTGCTTTTGGTCTTTGGCTTTCCGAGCTCGTTCGCGAGCGGTGTGACGATGCTGAGCTCACAGATGGAGCAACGGATGCAGCGGGGATGTACTCGATGCCCCTGTCGAAGTTCGATCGCGAGCGGTGTGACGCTGTTGTTGGGGCTCTGGATGGAGCGACTGACTGAGCTGGAGCATATTCGACTACTCTAGGCCCACCTGCCTCAGAGGCTACCCTGGATCGAGGACTTGTAACTTGAGTCCTGGACGGGGCGACAGAGTAAGCAGGAGCATATTCAACCTGGCGGGGAGCCTCACTCCTAGGTGGAGCAAGGCTGTAAGTTGCCGAGTGGTAATCCGAAGGTGCTGGTTCAATAGCACGCTGGGCATATACACTACGCGGGGGCGCAGAATACTGAGATTCGGTGTCGTTGATGTTACGGCAGATTGCATTAGGTTGTGTTTCGTGTATGGATTGTGGGCCCTGCACGGGTGGTTGTGGTTGGGGTTGTTCGTTGGTCTGTGTGAGCTGGGGAACAAGCTGGGATACCATGTTCTTGGCCTGCTTCAACACATTGAAGTCTGCCTCTTTCTTCGCGCTGTCTTGTTCGCCCTTTACCATGGCATACACTACGGCTGCACCGGCTGCTGCCCCAATGAGCGTACCGATAATTTTCTTTGCTGCACCATCGCCGCCATCCGCGGCAGAGGCTGGCTGGGGAACGGCGACAGGCTCGGATACGCTTTGTGCGGCTTTCGAAGCTACGGATGGTGCTGCAGATGGGGCCTTTGAGACCACAGAGGGAGGAGTCGCCGGCTTCGAAGCAGACTGCATCGACCGACTGCTGATAACACTTCTGTCATCGCGGAAGCTTTGTGATACGGTCCGCTCCCAAGTGATGACTCTACTGTGCTGGATGACAGTTCCGTCGTCGCGAAGGTCAGGGCCATCTTTGTAGACCACTTCAATGCTGTTGCCGTCGAGGTCTAGGATTGCAGCATTGAAGTGACCACTTTCATCACTTCGGGAGGCGGGGGCACCATTCGGACGGCCGCCCGCGGTAAGAGCCGCAGTGTAAAAATCTCGCACTGCCGTCCTGCTGGCGGCGGTGAAGGCGATATGCGCGGCGCCCGCTTTTACGCTGTCGTTGCATTTAGCATCTGTGCTTCTGACCATTGGTGGTAGCATCCCTTACCCGGGCGTCTCTTGGCATAGGAAGAAATCGGCATCATGAATACCAAGGCCAATCTGATTCCCTTGCTGTCCAATGTAGCGGTATCCGAGAGGCTGAAGAGCAGATAGAAAGAATGAACAGGAAGTTGGTAAGTGGGAAACGGTGACACCGATGTGAGAGACTGGCATGATGGAACAAGATGGCGGTGAACAGTTAAACAGAGAGTTGAAAAAAGGACGAAAGGAGGGGACGTAGATGAATATAATCGACGAAGAAGGGTGATGGGTTTTGTGTTCAAAGACACAAGAACTTCCTAGACGAGAGGAAGTACACAATGGGTCTGTAACTTGCAGATGTATCTACTCTGGTGATACCAGAGGTTTATATCTCGTCCACGTCCGGGTGGGAGCATTTCATTGCTTGATAAAATGAATTGGCAGGGCGCTCCATGCCGTTGCGGGAAAGCCGCTCTAGTCCGCCCCACTGATCCTGTTGGCTGTCAAGGACTCCGTTGTCAAGTCGTGCCCTCGTGCTGCCACATGTCCACCACATGCAGCTAACATTGGGACAGAAGCGAGTGAAGGGGGTTGGTTCTCTCTCCCCCGGCCCGTGTCCACGATATAATCCTACCGCCTCATATTCCCACCTCGAACCGGAAGGAAAGCCTTCGTAACACTAGATCTGGTGCAGCATCAGCCGCATGCGCCTGCAATATGAATGCCACTTGTCGCCGCAATATGCACGAGCAATATATCAATACACATGCACGTGACAGATTCTGGCGCAGCAGAGGACCGTGGAATCGCGGTGACCAGGGCGAGAGAAAGCAGTGACCAAGATAGCCTCACCTTGATTCGTCTCAATTCAACTCGACTCAACACTAGAGACGGAGCACAGCTAACGTCTATGCTATCAGATTGGACAAGACGAGCCCACCGCTTCTGGTGGGGTGAGGTGGCATGGTGGACGACGATGATGCTTGAATACCCACATACCCCAGTCTGTCTCCTTTGTAGCTCTCCCGCCGCATGCGAAGCGCGCAGCGCCCATGGAGCCGGGTCGTGAGCGTTAGTATGAATCGGTCGATGGATGTTGGCGACGTGCAGCGAGAGAAGCGCAGGCCATAGTTGGCATGGTTGCGACAACAAGCTTTATTCGCTCGAGCATGAGGGCTGACGTTGATCGAGCCTACATACGTCGAGCCGCAGCTACCTACAGCACTATCTGTACGAATGGAACCAAGGTCCCTGGCAAAGAGACGCGTCAATGCTGGCTAGACCGACATGACGAGACTTACATACGTGCGATCTTTCGGAGGGCTAAGCGCGGTGCGCAGAGTCAGGCGAAAGAGCCACAGGAGACGTAGGACAAGTTGATTGTCCTACTATGCTCTTCATTGAAGAGAAAATTTTGTTTGGACGTTGAAGCCGAGAGTTGTTTTGTTGTAAAAGAAGACTCAGACAGACGCTCAAAAAACAAAAGCAGCAACATGCTCGGGCGGTTGATGTTGCGATCTAGGCCCAAGCATATTCTGCTGTCCCATGCACTCCAGTGCCCAACCCTCTCCGGTAAAGGTACTCGAATCAGCAACGAACGGCCAAAGGCGTGTCCGGCGAGGATAGGTTAGTACAATCCGACTACTTAGAAGATGCCCCAGATATCTTCAGCGGCGTGGCAGAATTTGCTGCACGCAACGCTGGCACTGAGGTTGAACTGACTGATGGCGATGGTGTCGTCTTTGATCTTGTCAGCGAAGTCGTCGTTTCCCTTGGCCATTGCTCCGATAAAGACAGCGATGCTCTCGTCCTTTTTCAGGCCAGAGATGTAGTCACTGACACGGACCACTTCTGAATCGAAACTGAGGGTAACCTTTCGGCAGTTGGGGGGGAGATGATCGGTGATGGGGTTTTTGATGACCTGGATGAGCTTTTCATTGGACGTGGTCGACCTGATTTGATGGCGGTGAAGAAGCTGGACCATCAGACCAGCAAAGCGCTTGAAGGTGCGCGGTATCCTGACAGTGGGGCTGACCTCGATGAGCACGCCTTTGGATGTCTGAATGTAGATCTGGAGTTTTCCAGCCTTGTTGATGGGGGAGTCTAGGAGGGTGAGTAGACACTGGGTAGCTGTGTTAACCGGTGAATAGCGCCTCGGAACTTTCGCACACGCACCTGGTGAGTGATATCTGGTCGCGCCTCGCTGATGTCGCGGCCCATCTTGCGCATGACGCCGATATGGTCGTCGCTATTGAGCAGATTGTACTTGTCCTCCCTCACACCAGGGCCACGGCTAGAGCCATGCGACGCCTTGTACGTCTCGAGCGTGGCATTGCAAAGCACGACGATGAGGCGCTGCGTGTCCTTGTCGCTGCTGGGGATCGGCGCATGTTGTTCGGCGACGAGCTTGGGGAGGTCAGGTGGAGGCAGACTCTGCGTCCCTGCCGAATGGGATGATATGTTAGCGACTGCCATGTGGTGGGGAGGTGGGCGAGGTGGAGGATAGGGTGGGAGAAATGAGGGGGTTTGTGTTCTTGGCTTCTTCAAAGGTGGTGCAAACGCGACCAGGCGAGTATGAGTATTCACTGACTTATCCTCTTCTGCCCATTACCACGCTCGGGGCGCTCAGTTGGCGCTTCCTTGACCTTCACACCCGCCATTACGATCAATTACAATAGTAGTTGCAGTTACTTGTTGTTGCGGGGTCTTCCGGATTCCGCGAGTACACTGCGTCAAGACTGGGGGCCAGTAGGTGTGAGCCACTAAACGGCAATTGGAGGCTGGCGAGTCAAAGATGCCCCGGTGAGGTCAGTGTATGCGAAGCGGTTGCTGAAAAGGAGGGCAATGGTGAATTGGGGCCTTTGAGCGGTGAGAAGAGGAGAAGGATTTTTGCGCTACGCTTCACCGAACCATTGATTGTTCTCGCTCTCCGGGCCGCGAAAATGGCTTATGTAAGTCCGATTGACTCTCGTTCCATCCAGATGTCATTCACACATGTTTACTTGTCGAGTATAACACCGACTGATCCTATTGTGTGCTATGCCCAAGGACCTGGAGATCTTTATGTTGACAGAGTTCTCCATGGTATGGTTGTAACGAACGCAAGAGCCCGAGTTCTTCGCCATCCCGACCATCGTCGGGCGTAGGCTTTATCATCGGCCTGCAGCAATCAATAATCAACAACAGAGCCATTGCCAAGATTCTGCACATTCCTCAAACCCTTGAGCCAAAGTCGAAGCTTGCCCTTTACATGTAGTTTTTCCCTGTTGCCTACACTCGGATGACGCATTTGCTCCTATGGTGGCTCTTTGCCGAAGCATTAGTCGGGCGTAAGCATGAGGGGTAAGTTGCTGCAGATACGGAGTACATGTACGTATGATATATGAAAAGGTGTCGTATCAGCCTCGTGGAAGATGTGAATATCCTTTGCAAAATCCTCACACAGACATCATCATCCAGTTCTTGCCATGACCTCCCAACTCTCTCTTGCAGGCAAAGTCGCCATTGTCACTGGGGCGTCTCGTGGAATCGGGGCTGGGCTGGCATTGGAGCTGGCCCAAAGAGGCGCCAAAGTATGTTCAACGAATATTACCTAGTTACTATCTGTGCAAATAGATTGGGGACATTTGAGGGCTGCGGCTGCGCCATTAATATAACTATGTCCGATAGATGGAAGAAAAGGGTTCCGGGTCCCATGAGGCTTGGGGGGATAGGGATAATGACAGATGCACTGTGACTAAGCTCAGACACAGATTACTATTGTATACACATCGCCCAAGAGCAGCGGTGCCGCCCACGGCATTGCTTCTAGAATTACGGCACTGCACAACGGAAGCCAGGCCATCGTGGTGCAAGCCGACTTGAGCACGGTCGAAGCGCCCGACAAGATTGTGTCAGCGACGACTGAAGCTTTTGGCGGGAAGATCGACATTCTTGTCAACAATGCGGGCGTACTTTTCGCAAAAACGATTGGCGAAACCACGGCAGAGGACTTTGCATCGATATTCAACGTCAATGTTAGGGCCCCCCTGTTGATGACGAAGGCTGTTGTGCCGCATCTTCGAGCGCCAGGGAGAATCATTAACCTCTCGTCGGTTGGCGCGCGCTCTGGTTTCGAGGGTCTGACCATGTATTCGGCATCAAAGGCAGCGTTGGAGGGAATGACGAGAGGCCTCGCTGCGGAGCTGGGCAATGTCGGCCACACTGTCAACACGGTAGCGGCGGGGCCAGTCAAGACAGACATGCTGGGCGATGTGGCTGACGATACCGTGCGAACGCAACTGAAGACGACTGCGGTAGAGTATAGCCGCCCATGACGCCCCGGCCTACATCTTCCTCTTGCTAACTGCACCGTAGACACCGGTATGGCGAAATTGACGACATCGCACAGGTGGTGGGCTGGCTGGCCGAGGAGCATTCCAGGTGGATTTCGGGCCAAACGATATCCGCCAGCGGTGGTTATCAAATGCTGTAGGTTTCGAAGCCAGGGGTGTTTCTTTGATCGTTTCCAGATATTTGACAGGCTCGGAGTGAAATGGAAAAGAGAATGGTCTCCACGGAGCCGCGAGCCTACCAGAAGCCACCCGCCCGATGGACAGTTCTTGAGCGCAGCGCGACCGTTGACAGTGTCACATCAGCTCGTACGGTAGATGGTGTACAATAAACCCTTAGTCTCGGAGTTGTAGATAGAATGCTATTGCACTGAGTGCCGAGTTGGGGGACGCCATCACGCCGCCAGATGCAAGGCATCGAGGCTGTCAGGCGCTCCCAAGAGCTGTCACTCAGGCTTCAAACTCACGACCAAGACGGCGGTGCAGGGACCAGTTGGTGAAGGTCACGCGAAGATGAGGCTGGAGCGCGCAATCTGAAGTGTGCAAGTCGGAGGTCGGTGGAGTTGATGTTCGAGCGGCCAAGCGCCAGGCCCGGGGGTGAAACGGCTGCGACACTCCTCAGACGCGCCTCTGCCATTTGCCTCGCGATCCCCCCAGACGCCATGTCGTGTCGAGTTTCACATCCTCACCATCGCACCGCCACCGCGCGACCCTCCTCCTCTCATTCGCCCGTAGGCCCCTGCGATATGCCCCCATTGTGCGCCGGCTCACTGATGTCGCAGGCGTCGCAGCTTTCGAAGAAATGGTTCGATTCTTGTTGCTGTTTGACTACACCACGCGTCCTCATTCCGTATCCACACCCGCCGCACTGATATCCTGAACGCCCCCCGCACCCACCCCTTCACCGTTGTCGCCTTCTTGCCGTACATGTGCTTATAGTCTTTTGTTTGCCCTTTTGCGACCTTACGCTGTTATGCCGGTGCCTCTTTAACCGGTTACGTACCTATACTCACCCTTCGATTCTTCAGTGCGGGCACACCTGCTAGTACGTACCTTTCTCATTCTCTCTCGCTCTCTCACACACACAGACAGACACACACCCATCTGCTCGTACTGACCTTCCTCCAGTTTCTAGTCATCATTTAGCAGTTTGTTGTATATTATCGCCATTCAGCAGGTTCTGAAGACCGGCCACTCCTAATACCGCGTCGCTGCGCAACCTCTAGCAATGTCAGCCTACGCAAACATCAGTCTCACAGGCCGCGAGCGGTCACGATGGCCGCCGCTCACCCGGATGCTCATGTCGGGAGAGATGTCGGACGAGAAGCCAAGGGAACTCTTTTTCAAAGAGAAGATTGACAGGTGGATGGTCAACGAAGGTTACCGAAGAGTGTATGTGTTGCGATCCCAATTAGTTGCGCCTCTCCTAACGTAAAAAAGATTTGTTTTCGTATTCCTGATATTACACATCATGGTCTTCGGTTTCGGCATGGCACATTACGGATTCAAGGACACATCCATTAAAACCCGCGCCGAATTTGGCTGGAGTTTTATCCTCGCTCGTTCGGCAGCTCTAACGCTCCACGTGGACGTGGCCTTCATTCTCTTTCCTGTATGCAGGAACTTGATATCCATGGTGCGTCGGACGCCTCTAAACGGCATCATTCCCTTCGACAAGAACATCACCTTCCACAAGCTCGTCGGATGGGCTCTTTTCTGGTTTTCTTGGATCCACACGGTTTCGCATTGGAGGAATTTGTGGGTCTTTGCGTTTAACCGAAAACTCGGCTTCGTCGGTTTTCTGCTCGCCAACCTTGCTACCGGTCCAGGATGGTCTGGATACGTGATGTTGATTGCGCTGTCCGCTATGGTGTGGACAGCGGCTGAGAAACCCCGGCGCGCACAGTTCGAACGTTTCTGGTACACGCACCACCTCTTCATTGTATTCTTCATCTTCTGGTCCGTCCACGGAGCCTTCTGTATGATCAGGCCTGATTTTGCGCCTTTCTGCGATGGTATCGGTGTGTTTTGGGAGTACTGGATGTATGGTGGATTTGCTTACCTTGCTGAGCGCACGTCGCGTGAGATCCGTGGTCGCCACAAGACATATGTATCCAAGGTTATTCAGCACCCCAGCAACGTCGTAGAAATTCAGGTCAAGAAGGAGCACACCAAGACTCAGCCTGGTCAGGTATGTTGCAATTTTCTTTCTACCGCAATCTCAGCATGTTAACCTGCACAGTACATCTTCTTGTGCTGCCCCGAAGTTTCCATCTGGCAATACCACCCGTTCACCCTCACCAGCGCGCCTGAAGAAGACTACATCTCCGTGCACGTCCGTATGGTCGGTGACTTCACCAAAGCCCTCGGAAAGGCTCTGGGCTGCAATCTCGAGCGCGGCGGCAAAGGCGAAAAAGACCAATCGTCCGAGCTTCCCCTCCGCCAAATCCTTCCCCGCGTTTACATCGATGGTCCCTTTGGATCCGCCTCTGAAGACGTTTTCAAGTTCGAAATCGCCGTGCTAGTCGGTGCTGGTATCGGTGTCACGCCCTTCGCTTCCATCCTCAAATCCATCTGGTACCGCATGAACTACCCACAAGGCCGAACCCGCCTCCGAAAGGTGTACTTTTTCTGGATCTGCAGAGATTTCGGCTCGTTTGAATGGTTCCGTTCGTTGCTCCTCGCCATCGAAGCCCAAGATCTGGAAGACCACATCGAAATCCACACGTACCTGACCGCCAAGATCAAAGCCGACGACGCAACCAACATTATGATCAACGATGCAAATGCTGAACAAGACGCCATTACCGGACTCCGCGCGCCCACAAACTTCGGTCGTCCTAACTGGGACATGATTTTCAAGAGCATAAGGAAGATCCACGCGCCTGCCGAGGCTGGTGTGTTCTTCTGCGGTCCCAAAGTGCTGGGTTCGACATTGCATATCAAATGTAACCAGTACTCCGAGCCCGGCTTCAGTTTCGTGTGGGGTAAGGAGAACTTCTAGACGCATCCAATTCGTACATTAGTCTTCAGCGTCATCGTTCGATCACCGGCATGTTCTGTCCGCCGTCGTTATTCTTAGAAGATGAAGAGAGAAAGCGTTCGAGCCTTGCACTTGCATCCAATCCAGTCCATCCCAGTTGACAAAATATTTCTCAAAAAAATCCCTTTCAAAATCCGGTATATATTTTCTCAAATGCCCTACCGTCACCACCACCAAACGCCACAGTCTTCTTTTCCTGCTGGGCGTCCTTTTTATTTTTATTTCCTATCTTTTCTTCCCATCATCTTCGTTGCCCTAACTGTGTTGTGTGTCTTTTTTGGTCACTCCCAGCGTAATTAATATATAACCGCCCTGTACTCCTCCTTCCTCCCTTTTCTTAGTCTCAGTATCTGGCCCCGTTCGTCGTGGGGACGCGCACTGTGTGTGCGGGTGTATAGTATAGTATACTACGAAATGTGCATGCATCTCACATTTCACATCTCTTACACCCATTAAGATACCTTAGAAAATCTCCCAATACAATGTACTACAAATCTACACAGTCCCGAGCACCCATCCAAGCTAGCCTAGCTTCCCTATGAAGAAAGTTTAAATGAAGAAGAACTCCAAGAAGAAAAAAAGCTTTGAACCTGACTTCCAGTAACCCCATAATATCTATATGCAAATTCCCAATGGCCCCCCCATTTCCCTCATTCGTTTCTGCCCTGCGAGCCACGAGCCTGTAGATATTGTACAACAACGAGACATGCAAGGTTTGATCGACTTGCCCCTCTAATCATCACTGAGTGATAACAGGGTAGAGCCACAAAACCTCACGCCACCTTCTCAAAAGCATGACACGCACACACGGTACCAAGGTTGGAAACACGGACCGTCGCCAGCAGCAAATGAGCTCGGGCTGAGCGTGCTCGTGCCGGGTTCTGGATTGAGGAGTCTGGCCCACGTCGATGCGACGGGAGCGGTGTTGGAGACACTGAGACGCTTCTCTTGGCGCCATGGATTCAGGTTCAGTCCTGAGTTCGTGGGCTGAGTAATATGTTGTGGATTGAGTGTCGGTACTGCTTGCATGCTTAATCGGTTACTCGGGATATTTTGCGTTCTAAGCTTTGGTGGGGCATGCTTGTTTGGAGGCGTGGGAGGTGTGAGTGGTGGAGAGAGAGGGTTTGATGAGAGTTGGGGGGTGAGTGGGGGCGTAGAGATGCTTGGAGAGTTTTGGGTTTGGGCGTCGTTTTAGGGTTATGGATCATGTTGATGTGGGACTTTTGTGGTGGTGATAGGGTGGTGGGTCTCTTCGTTTAGGGCAGGTAGGTACTGAGGGTGCGTTGTGTGGTGAGAGGTGCGGTGACGCTAAATGTTTGATTGTGAACGGTGGAACACATGGAAGGTCAGGCGTTGTGTTCTATCGGTGGCCGCTGTGCGCGTAAAGGAGCATGTAGATATGGTGACCAGATGTGTGTTCGATTCAGGGCGGGTATCGGTGTGGTAGCTCATCGTTCGAGTTTGTCGCCGCTGCCTTAACTTCGGCTTTCAAGTGAAGCGTGAGGATCTTTCTTCCAGCCTTTTTTCTTCCAGTCGTTGATATAGACTAGCCCTTTTATCTCTTTCTTGCCTGGTGCGATTGCCTCTCCGATACTGAAGTCGTGGGCCCCCATCACTAGTATATTGTTCTTCTCTGAGAAGGCTTTTGTGCGCTGCATAGTGTCAATTGCAACTCTGGGCTCTGCATGCATCCCGCCTTTTGAGTACGGCGGTCTTGCGGTTCGTTTCGGGTCATTTAGAAGCGCAGGATGATGATAGCAATCACCAGCCAGAAGCACAAAGTCGTCATCCTTTCCATCCGATCCTTTTAGAGTACGGATAAGCATCATCTGATGCCCCGCCGAATGACCTGGTGCATCAATCAAATATGCTGACCCATCACCAAAGACATCGAAAGCGTGCTCAAAAGATCCTAGGCGTATCCATCCCTTCGCACCCGGTACGCTGAGATGCACAGCTTCGTACAAACCTTCCTTTGTCGCCTTTGCAACTTTTCCGACTCTTTCGTCCTCAGACTTGCTCAAATCGGCATCGCTAATGTAGGCTTCGACTATCATCCGGCTACCGTCTGCAGGCAAGGTCTCGCTCAGTGTCGGTGCATTTTTGTCCACGGGATATCCGGGTCGCGCATAAGTACAACACGTCGGACCAACCCAAAGCTCAGCATTCGAAAATCCAGCCTTTCCACCGTCGCCAACATGATCGAAGTGCATATGTGAAAAAATAATTGCTTTGATGTTCTCCGGTTGCTGTTCTGGACGACCGTGCTCTTTCAAGATATCAGCGGGTGATCTGGGTGTGCAGTCGAAATACGGGAGTACGTTCTTGACGAGATAAGGAGGAAGGTTCTCAAGATCTTTGCGTATGCCGATGTCGAAGATGTAATGCGTTTTTGTTGGTGCGTGGTTGATAAGGAAACAGTAATCGGGGACATGAAATTTGCTTGATTCGTCCTTGTTAGTAGAGAGATCGACTGAGGCATTTGGCTTGTTCGGTTCTGGGAGGAGTACCAAGTCCTCTGGCAGCATGAGGCTCCCGGCTTGGAGGAGGTAGACTTCGCAAGTTGTATCTGTTGGGGCGGGTGGGATGGGATGCCATGGGAGGTCGACAGAGTGCTGAGCCATGGCGATGAGTTAGGAGGGGTAGCAAAGGCTGACACGATGCTTGTTATGAGATGGTGAAATCGGCGAAGCAGAAGTCCTCGAACGTAAAGGTAAGCAGAGGCGAATAATTGTTTTATCTCTTTATCCGACATGGGGTTAAATGTGTTGTTTTACGGGCCTCCTTCTGCAGCAATCGTGACGTCACTAACCGTCGTATGACATTGCGAAATCTTCTTCAGATTCCTTCATCAGAGTCACAAATAAACGATGCTGCGAAATTCCAATTGGAAGGATAGATGGCTATGTATAAAGGTGAGGTGTTGTCTGGAATCTTGAAAAGAGCGACAATAATGCGTCGATTCACTTCTCCCGAAGTAGCTTAGCGGATTCACCTTGCCGCATAAACCCCTTGCCCAGAATGACCGTAGACCGTCGTTCTTTGGCTTCTTTTCAACCGTCCTTTAGATTTTTCTATTATACTTGTATCTCACCTCCTTCAAATAAGAGCGGGCGGTTGTTCAAGACTCAATGCTATGGGCTCTGGATTAGTCCAGAGTACGGCACACACCTTAGACAGGTTGTGTCACTACGGGATTCAAGCTGGATAAACTTACAGTCCCCCCAGCGCTCCTTGTAATTTCTCTTCCAAAATACCATTGGCTGGGACTTGCCACCCATAAGCACGCTGGACTCCCACTTTCGAGGAATTATGCATACATCTAGGCCACCTCGTATCATGAGTATGTAGTATTATGGAGTGGCAGCGCAAGATCCTACCCAGACTTCTTATATCATCACTGACGCGCAAACCCCCATCTTCAGCAATAAACGCCGAAATTTCTGTGTGCATAGCAAGACATACATCATGATTCTTGTGTTTGTAGACTTTATGTAGCTTTGCGCGACACTCGCACGCCTTTCGCTCTCCCACCAAGCGCTGCAGTTGACCCCCGCTAAATGTACCCCCCCCGTCTTCACATCCGCCCATACTCTAAACTTCTGACATCAAAGAATTACGCAAAAAGGCCCAGCGGAATAAGTCCTTGTGTAACCTCGACAATGATGTGGTTGAGGAGCAGGTAAACAACCACTCGATCTAGGATGATGAAAAGCTCAACAACCTCCTCTACCGCACACACTACTTCTCGCTCAGATTAATATAGCTAACACGTGGCAGTTAACTACGCAATACCGCTCGTCGTCTTCATGAGCTTTGAAGGCCATGCTTGGTGTGGCAATCGACGTGTCAGCGGACGTCCATCATTCCTGCAGTTGACGGAAGAAGCATGCAGCAATTTGAACATTCCGAATAACTAACGGGCACCTGAACCTTACAGCAGCCTCTCATATTGCTTTAATGAAAAGCAGATTCCCTTATTTGTGCCCCTTGAGGGAACAGCGGATGATTAGCTCCCATTCAGTTAGCTTCCTGCTCACCTGCGACTTTTCAGTGCGAAATTACGGTCCGGTATGGTCCCGCTCCCGCAAAAACGTTATATAGAAAGGATAATAGATAACACGGCAAACCACCACATGCTTATCCAGCTCATGGACGACATTATCAGCGTCTTCAAATATCTTAATCACGATCTAGTATCATATCGCACACGTCACATCTACTTCATACAACCGAATTATCGACAGGTTCGTTGAATTCGAGAGCGCCACCAATCTCGTCCGCGAGGAGAAAGGAGCCTAGGAAAGACTCAACCTAATAGTATATAGGCAGTATAATACCACAATACTTTCTCAGATATATCGACACGTACGCACAAGTGGATTGTCGATCGCGTGAAAGACATGTAGAACCGGGCCTTCGCAGGCTACAATGCGGCACTAGAATAAACCGGATATGAACAAGAAGCTGTCGCAAAAGTGGGCAAGAAGTATTACGACTGTGTCCGACATTTTACTACGGCAGCATGTGGGCATCCAACTTCCTCGTCGTCGAAACGCATTTTTACAACTCACACTTGAACCCTAAACCTGAAGATCGCCTTCAATACTCATTTCTCTCTCCATAGAGGAAATCCTATGGCGATGGCGGATTATGACTCCGGTCATCACCCGCACTTGGCTACTCTGCGATTTCCTGCCATGGAACAACTGCAAGAGACCTTCCAACCTCACCGATTTAGAGCCGATGAGCATCACGTCGATTTATACCATGTATATGACAGCCTCTCTCGCACGTCATATCAACGTGGCATTGGCATTGAATATGAAGATCGTGACAACTATTCTATGAATACCTGGCATATCATGACCCTTTACGATGATGAAACATCTAGATTGGCGAAATCGAACTCGAACGCAATTTATATCTCTGTACAACAGCTAAGAACTAAGAAGATGCGAGACGCGAGCAACAAAGGCAGCGCAACCAGCCATAAGTCCATGATGTTGGTCGTTGTATCCCAGTATCAGTCTGTATAGCCCGACAGCTTCTAACAAGCCACATGTCCTGCTAGTATCCCTTGATATCAATTCTCCATTCGATCATCTTTACCAACGAACTTTAGGCAAGTAATACGCTGTGGTCACTCTTCACCGTGCCACGAAACCAGAGTCGGCAATACAAGGATCAGCGGATTAGCGGATCAGCCCTTTACCCTCCAGTTACAGCCAGAAAGCTGTCTTCCTTACAGATGTACCTGGGGAGGATGCATGGCACCTGCCAAACAACTCCTCAAGAACCGAGTCTCTCGTTTTCCACTCCGAGCCAGTCACGGACCATCAAACTTCTATTGCTCTCACCAACATAGGTAAAGGTAAGCTTAGATACGTATGTGGGTGACGTTAATGGGGAAGAAGATTCAGACGCGATTGTCCTAGCTATGTGCGAATTGCGTGATGACGCACAACTGGTGTGGACTTAGTTTCTAGCAATTGCCCTTGCGACGCGAGTGTGGTATTGATACCAAAGGATATAGAACGGTGTTGTAGGTGGTGAGGCTAGAATCCAAGAGTCAAGTTTTTCCCCACTAATCTCTGGTTCGTTGAGACTCACTTTTTAAGCTATCTGTTACATGTTCTGACTAAGTAGTAAGCGGGTAGGCTATACTATAGTAGATCACTGTGAAAGTGCAGCGAGGTTCGTTTAACTAATCAGTCAGCAGCTTCATCTCTATGTTGCCCGCTAGGAGGGAGGCAGAGCGTTTGGTTGAGACGAGCGTTTGTTGCTGCTGCACATCAAAGATATCCATGCCCAGTTTGATATTTAGGATTCCGACGACAGTTGGCGCACATGGTGAGAAGTAGTCGCACGATCATACGAAAGGAACAAAGAGGAGTTGGCCCCCATTGAAACATGAAAGGATTTCTAGGTTCAATTGGTTAACAGCGACAATCTCAGATTTTATTCTTGACGTGTTAAACTAAACTTTAAGGCATGGAGAAAAAACTCTTGCAATTGAGCTTTCTTCTCAAGTGTGCCAGGCTGCAGGTAGTTTAGTAAATCCTGAGAAAACGGGGGTTGGTTACCAATATGGCGATTAACGAATCGACGTAAATAGCACAACAACTAGGAAGAAACATCTTTTAGGTAACTAGAATCTTAGAGTTAAATAGTTAAATAGTTGTAGAGTAAGGTCGATCCACCCGTAGCGAAAAACCACCTGTGCCGAAACGAATTTGTTGTTTAGGCCATTTAATACCTTCTCCTATAGTATTATTAAGCTATAGATCTTGAAAGATAATTATTTATATATCTCTCTCTAGGATTTATTATATAGCTATAAAAAAATAGTATAATAGATTATATTATTAAGTTTTCTTACTAGAGCTTCTAAAACTACTTTTAATTTAAACCCCTAGTCTATAAACATAAATTTCCCTTTTATTTCTCTTAGTACTTTAGTAGTATAGCGTAATATAGGGAGAATATTATAACGTCTTTAAGATATACTTTACTCTATAGTTACACTCTAAAAAAGTTTCTCTATATCTATATATAGACTCTATATCTTTACTTAAGAATTTAGTACGCTAATATAACTTTTATAGGCGTATTTTATTACACGCTATCTATAAGTAGTTAACTATAGCGTATATCTCTAAACCTTCTCTCTTTATTTAATATAGCTAGGTGTATGTTACTATAGCTATTTTTAGCAATAATTATAGAGTTATTGTTAACTAATTATATTCTCTCTTCTATACTACTATATTCTACTACTACGTGGTAGAATAAACTAAGCTAACCCCCCTTTAGTACAAGATTCCCTTTATAAAACCTATACTACCTAGTCTAATCTAAGTAGCGTCCCCCTTAGTACAATCTAGCATCAAGATCATAGATAACAATTAATAAAGGATAAGGCTAGAGGCTAGTAGTACCTTACTAAAGAGGAAGAGATAGCCCTTATTTTATATCTATTACTAATAGCTAACTTTAGAATACCTATCTAAGTAAAGTTTCTACCCTTACTAGCCTTTATCCTTACACACAAGTAGGCTTTTGTTATGAAGCCTCTAAACTATAATTAGCCCCAAGCCTTCAAGAAACGCTATCTAGAAGTTAAAGTAAGAAGAGTTAAGGTAATAGACTAGAAACGTTATAATATCTATATATATACAAAGATTATAGAGTAGTTTAAAGTAATTAGTAGGGTACTATAGGATCTAGCTATATAGCTAGAAAATATATATAATATAGATAAAATAGGCGTTATGCTAAGTATACTTAGCTCTATTAAGGTCCTTATAAGTAAGGATAACTTGCGAGATTATAGACTAGTAGGTATTAAGTAGACTATAATTACTACTATAGAGTATATTAGTAGAGATAGTAGGTTACTTCTTCTACTTATAGTCTAGCTAGCTTTAACTTATTAGAGCAACTAGTATATATACCTAACCCCTAGATAGTATTATAGACGTTCTAAGAATAGATATAATAACTTAAAGATTAACTTAGAGTAGCTTATACATATATTTAACCCTTAAACTAAAGTAGTTACTAATAGTAGGCCCTATATCCTTATTACTAATAGCTTTAGGACCTATAAAACCCTTAAGATCTTATAATTCTACTTTAAAAATTATATCCTCTTATATTAGATACCCTCTTATACCTCCTATAAGCTCTAACCTTACAATATAGGGCTATTCGCGCCTTTAAAGGCAGCATATTATAATAAAGTTAAATAGCTCTATTAAGGAGGCTTGGAAATAGTTAGTAAAGAGCATTTTATCTCTCTATATAAACCTATAAGAGATAAAGTAATTAGTAAGAGAAATATTCTAGCTAGATAGGCTACTACTAGTTTATTTCTATTTAATCTAGAGAGAGTGCTCTAATATACACCTAAGCCACTACTAGATTATATAGTTCCACCTAGTATAGTAATAACTTGCCTATAAAACCTAATTTTATAAAACTTAATAACCCCTATAACACCTATAACGCCTATATTAATAGAGGCTCTTATGTTATTACATAGCCTAATTAATAGACAACTTAGTAACCTAAGTAACTACTACCTATAAAGGCACGTATAGAAACTTATAAGTGCTGCCAAGATATTATTTACTAAATAAACCCTACTTTAAAATTAGAATTAATTTCTATCTAAGATTAATAGTAAAATTAAAGCTCGCTAATCAACTAGATTAATAGTCCTAGGAAGAGCTAAGGTAATAAGCTTTAAGAACCTTAAGGAAGCAAAGGCAAAGCGCGATACTAAAGAGAAAGCTAAAGTAGCTAAAACTAAAGGGAAATATAGTCACCTATGTAAAAATACTACACTAGTAGTAGTAGAGGAGACTATAAATTTATCTACACTAGAGGGAGTATAGCTAAGAGAAGCTAAACTAGAGAGGCCTCTCTTTTTATAGCAGGCTCTAATAGCAAAGATATATTAAAATAATTAGTGTTAATATATACTTATTTCTAATATAAGATTAATAGTATTGTATTAATAAGGGCTATCGCGTAGGCGCGTGTGCTTTATTATACCTTATCTTGTCCTTATTTATACTTTATAAGTTCCCTTAGATAGCTTATTCCAAGTCCTTCCTAACTTCTATATAGTTATATATATAATAGATATTCTAGGTTTGCTACCTTAGGCTAATCTAAAGCACGTGATGTGTAGTTATAAAGAAAAACCTATATTAGTAGTAGGAGACTAGCTCTTCTATTATAGCTTTTAAATATAGTATAGCTAAATAATTTAAAATAAGGCTTAATTACTATTACGCTAAACTAAAATTTTGTTTATTAAAGTAAGAATACTTACCTTATAAAAATCAATTCCTATTAGTCTTAAAGTTCTACCTAATAGAGAGACTCTAGTATTTAATTATTAAATACCTTAACTATAGAAAAAGTAGACTAAGGAATTAATCTATACTACTAGACAAGTTAGTTCCACGCTAACTATATGCTAGTATCTTAGAAGGTATCTCTAGGCTTAAGTAGGAAAGGAGCTCCTTAGCGCACCTAGTAGCTACTACTATAGCGTAATACTACTAGCTATTATTCTTATAGGAGTCTACGTAATTAGAGATACCTTAGATAATAATATATAGTAACTTAGTTATAATACTAGCTACTTCTATCTTAAAGTATAGGATATTACCTATAACCCTCCTATCTATTTTAGCTACTTTAATAGCGCTTTTTATAACTTAATCCCTAGAGGTAATTAATCTATAGTAAATCTTAGGGATAGGTTTACGCATAGGCTAATTAACTAATCTCTTCTTATTATATCCCTTATAGGTCTTTTATTTAGTATTATAATTATATCCTAGCTTAAAAAGCTAGTCTAGCTCTATAGAAGGCTATTTATAGAACTTCTAAATATAATTACTCTTCTCTAACATAGCTAATAGGAACTAAGGAACCTTATTTTATAAAACCTAGTAGTCTAACTACATTATGCCCACAGCGCTTCTTAAAATCTCTAGTAGTGGCTAAAGGAATCCTTTAAGAGTAAAGCTATCCTTAGTGTTCTTAACTAGGTTATACTAAACTATACTACTATACTAGCTATTAGGTATACTTATAACTATATTACCTAAATAGATATTATTCTTTTAGCTTAGTACGCCTCCTCTAATACCCACTATTAGTTGCAACTTAATTAATAGAAATGTGCGTGCTATATCCTTTGCAACTACTACTACTATACCTTTCCCCTAGCTGCCTAGAAGGTAGGCTAATATAACTTTGTAGCCCTTAAGCTTACTAAGAATATATATAGTTAACTTGCTATATTTTCTTTTTAAACACCTATATTCTTTATTTAATATATAATAGAAAGCGCTTATCTTAAATTTAATAGCATATATTATACTAATAATATAGTCTCTATAGTCCTAGGGCTACTTAAGTTCTCTACTCTAGGTTAGCCTAGATTATCCTTTATTAAGAGGGTAAATCCTATAATTACCTTCTATTCTAGTTATCTAACTAGAGGGAATATTATTAATATTTTTCTTAGATTTAGCGTTACTTAGGGGGATTTGATATATAAGGTCTTTCGCGTATATAGCTGCCACTATTACTATAAAACCTTGCTACTCTTTCACCCTATAAGTGTCCAAATAGTCGCATATACTATAAATAACTAGACTAGGAAAGATATTTATTACACTAGCTACTCCTATATTAAAGCATAGAATATTCTTTTCTATAGCAAGTCTATCCTAAAATAAAGCGTCTCTTATAATCTAGTTTCCTAAGGTAATTAGGCTATAGTAAATTGCTAGATTACCTCTATATCTAGTTTATTTAGGTTGTAATATCAAGTATAATAGATTATACGCATAAGTATGCGCATAATTTAATTTAAAACCTAGAGGGTAGATAAAATAACTCTTATATAGCCTATTACTACTTAGATCTAGCCACTAGAAGTCTATTTATAGTGCTGGGTTCTCCTTAAGAATGCTATTAATAGCCTCTACAAGCTAGTAGCTAGTCCTATACTAGTCCTTTAGTCTATTCACCACTATTTGTAGAATCACTAGTAGCTCTATTAAAAATCCTTTTAGTAGGAAGTTACTAGATTAGATTCTTTAACTAAAGTTGTACTAGAATATAGCATCCTCCCTACTATAAGAAGCGCTAACTATAATATCACCTAGATGAATATTATTTAATCTACTTAGCATACTATTACTAATACTAACTATTAAAATAATTATAATATTAAGTGTTAGGTGGGTTGTATGTGATATATCACACGTGGTTGTACTTTCGTACTAAGACAAAATAAATAGTTGTGTATTAGTTAGATCTACCTACTCTATATAGGGGGAGGAGAAGGCCTATAACTATCTCCTAGATCCTATACAGATATACTAATTATATGTAACTACACGTGATTATATAGATATCCTTTAGATTACTAAGTATTTATACTAAGTATAGATACTAGCAACTTTTTACTTTTTAAAGATATCTACTTATATAGCTATCTACTTTGCCCCTTTTTGTCTCTATATAAGAGTATATCATTAGTAAGATCTATCCTTTTATAAATAGAAATAATAAGTAAGTAAATTAGATAATTATATAATTATCTTATAGAGTTATAGACTAGTAACTCCCTCTCTAGCCTATAAAGGGAAATTATATATAGGCTACACTAAGATTATATAATCTATTAGTACGTAGTTAGTTAGCTTTAGTGCCTAACCTTAGTAGGTTATTTCTATATAGGGGTTAAGGAAGTAGTAGTTAGTAGTATATAGTATATAACTATATTATACTATTATATAGAGGTAGTTACTCTTATAGTAAGGTAGTAGTATCCTATATAAGCTTTAGGTATAAAGATATACTACTCTAGCTTTTAAATTTCTCTTCTTTTTCTTTTTAACCTTATATTAAACTTTCTCTATATATTGCTAATATCCTTTTTAGCTTCTTAGCTTAACCCTAATCCTTCTCTTATTTTTATATAATACTAACCTCTAATAGAATTTAAAAAAAATATCTCTTATTCCTACTCCTACTTCTACTCTAGGTAGAGCCCCTAGGCTCTTTAGAGCTATTACTACTACTACTATTACTAGTAGGCATATACACGTTATTTTACCTATAGGGTAGCTAGGAAACTAGTAGTTAATATAAAGTCTCTATATTAATATATATACAAAGGTCCTACTATTTATATAGAGAACTAATATAAAATAGGATAATAAAGTAGTAGTAGTAGCTATACTATTATAGGATATTATTATATAGGTACCTATAGGTATAGATTTATAACTATTTATTATAAAGATTATATAGTAGAAGGGTTACTTTTATACTTTACTTATATAGAGCTATAGAGTACTTATAGGCACTCTATACGCTTAGTGCTATAGGGGAAGGATAGGCTTACTCTTATTTAAGGAGTACTATATAGTAGGTAGCTTCTAGAGTAACACCTATAGCTCCTATATTTAGTAGAGCTATAGTATACGCTACCAGCACCATACTTAGGTATTAGTCCTAGGAGGGCAGGGGGGGTAGAGAGAGAGAAGGGAGAAGGAAGAAGGGGGGGAAGTATATAGATACTTTCCTTTATTATATAATATATATT
>JAFISD010000255.1:0-35463 GCA_022560085.1 Helminthosporium solani | reverse complement strand
TTTTTTAACCAAGGTTATTTTTGCTTACTGTTAATGTTGCCCCTCCATTGTAAAATTTTTTTTTTTTTTTTTTTTTAATCCCCCCCCCCCCCCCCCCCCCCAGTGAGTAGCCTTACACTTATTGATTAGCAAGATTGTTGCGCGCGTCCATGACAGCACTAAATTAGACGTCAGATGACATCCCGAGTTCTCAATGACGATTACTGACAGAATTATTGTCCTTTTGTCCGTAATGTAGTTCTCGATGAGTTTCCGAATAATTGCTCGATCTTCTTCTGTCTGATACTTGGTAGGGTCTTCGCTGTTAGTTTCACTCTATATTGTTATGCATTAGTGTACCTACTATGGAAGAGACCGGGGACATCGACAACGCTGAGGTGATGATGCTCGGGCCCAGATAACTCAATCCTGAGGATGTCGTCGGAGAATCGTTTCTGAAGATCCTCTATATTCTTCGTGCTTGGGCCTGGTAGACCCATGCATATGGCAGCCTATTTTGCATTAGTATTGTCTTGTCCAAAAATATAGAAGGCCGTTACCTCGTCAAACACATCTAGAAGCCTCCCACTGTCAAAATCGTCGACAGGCAAAGTTTGTGCGAAGCTAAGCAAACGATCCAGAGTCTCTTCGTCTCCTTGGGCGTCTGGACCAGGAATGATCGAGATTTTCACAGCTGCTTCAGCTTGAGGCGCACGACGTAGAACGATTTGCGTTGCAAAACGGGTGCATAAATCACTAGCGATGGGAAATGAAAGCCCTGTAAGCCCTTCTAAGAGGGAAGAATTTCCACTAGATTGGTCACCGACGACTACAAGCTTATCCAAAGTCAATATCGGAATCTGAATAGCGGTAAGAGCTACAAACCTGAGGTAACGAAACATTTTCGCCCACTCCAAGTTCGCGGAGTTTGTCAATGATTCCGAGTATCCGGAGACGCCGCTCATTGTCTAGATCACCAACAGCCTTAAGCTCTAGCCTCTTTGATCTGGTCATGATGATTGCAGTGGAGGTTTTCAATTTATTGATAGAAGATATCGAAGTTACAATATAGATCTAGTGCGCTGAAGAGCTGAACACATTATGTATGTATATATTTTGATGTGGGGGATCTTCTGCTCCTATGAATATGCGACCTGTTATCTCAGTATGATTGATATAAGGGCACGCATTGGCCGGTCATGATGATAGGTTCAAAGAGATAGAGTTCGTAGACTAAACCCAAAAGCATCGCGAGAAAAGGCATGCTAGATAACGATCTAACATCTATAGTGGATTAAGGGGCACCTTAAAGCACAGGACGGGACTTTTAAGAAACTGAAATACGCTTTGCGAAGGTAAGGTAGGCCAACCAAAACAAGTACACAATGACTGAGGAACACGTGGCCCTATCACACAAATGTGCTACACAAACCGGAGGAACGAGAAAAGGTGATGAATATCGTCGGGTGAATCAGCATCGCCTGGTGCCATCCGGAACTCTCTCCGCGGATATATAGTTGGCTAAATTGCGCGGAGACTCCTTATCGTCAGTCCGGCGGTCTGTGAAGATTGTAGGCGGTGTGATCTTTCAATCACTACGTTATCTCCGATCAGCTGCCATTGAAACACTGATTGGATAATTCTCGTAAACCTAATGTTCCTCCATCTTGAACTGTTTCATTCAGCTGATCGGTTCGGCACCAGTATCTGTTCATCAATAGTCGATTATATGAGTACTAAATATCAGAATACAATACATTGTCTATAGAATCTGGGAGCCAGCACGTTACCTCATTCATACTTCTCTTCTTCATCTATACGCGCGACATTGAACATCTCACCACCGAGTCTACGTGTCCCCCGCATGATTGACAGGCCATCATTTCCATGGTTTCGAAGCATGTGTCGCCACTATAGAGTCTATTAGAACAAAGTTTCTCTGTGAGGTCTTCTCGAGTACTGAACTTGCCTTAGTAGACCAACCCCAGCGGTCGACGCAAGGTTTTCTGTTCCACCACTTTACTAGAATCTCGTCATCATATTTCTTGACAAACTTTCCCTCTATGTCGCGAACGCCGTGTATTGGGATGCCGTTCATCTTTGCATAATGTACGATCTTCCACGGCCAGCAAACTTCGCACTGTTTAGAAATCCATGGTATTCCGCCGGCCACGTCAAAGCACTTAGTTGAAAAATCACCCAGAAGCGCCAGCACAAAGCCTAGATCCTTGATCGGTGATTCCTTCTGTAGAAGCCCCGCGCGATCTAACGTATTCAACGTTGCAATCGTAGCATATCCAATCATAGCCACTGTGTCACTCCAACGTTGTGAATCATCAATCATCATCCAATGGGTCAAGTCGCGATCTGAGGCCCAGTGCGCAAAGGCGCTAAGTCGAATCCAGAGCTCGATGACTTTGGGTTCAGGTCTCTTAATCATGCAAGAATTAATGGCTGAGAGCTGATTTTCGATAACCTCTTGAAGTCCGTGACCCGTAAAGTCCCTATCGAAAAGCACGTTAAAATTGTTTTGATCGCGTACTTCAGCTTGCGCATGATATTCGTCTGCTACTTCGATAGAAGCTTTTGATACAAGTAGGTAGTCATAGGCTTCTAGGCCGTTGATCGGCTTCTCTCTAGAGGACTTGTCTTGACCGTTATTACCTTCGTCGCTTGCTGCAGTGCTATGTCGTGGGTGTGGTATGGTAACAAAGATAAGCTTTTTCTTAACCTCTACCTGCGCAATGTGTTGTTAGGGAGTTTCCTTTAACAGGCGCTTCGAGGACGGTTATCCCCACTCACATAGCATTTGTTATCAGAATAGGCTCCTTCCATGGTCTTTAGAGACAAAAGCGGATGGTCTAGGATAAAGCTAATTCAGATTGAGATAACAGAATGGCGACTTCTAGTGGGACCAAGTTACATAGCAATGTTAATTACAATTGTTACGAGGCACGTGGTTTTAGGGCACAGTAGCGTTTATGAGCTTTGAAGAATTTGAAGAAACTTGGGAGAAGCGAATAAGAAATAGGCTGTCGGAAAGGCCAAAAGCGAATGAAAAGGAGGTCGGAAGCGCAAGAATGTGCGAAAGGCAGATGTCGCTGAGACAAAGTTCCGAAAGACAAAGTAGAAGAAGACCAGAGAAAAAGAGGTCAGAAGAGGGAACAAGCAACGTATCTGAGCCGATAATAAACGGTGTTGTGGCGAACATGAAATATAACATTTTAGAATCGATGGTTTTTCGTTACGTCCGGATATTACGGTAATTAAGAATCTGGCAAGTTATACAGCAGCTGTAGAGTGCGAATTCTCTGGTATTGGCTTACTACTCAGTACTTTCTCGGTTAAAGCTATTGCGTTCCTGGTTAGTGTAACAAGCCTTCCGCGCCTCACAGATATAGTAGCGCACCTAAAGCGACTTTGCACTGTTTTCTAGAACAGGCCTAGGATAATTTGACCTCTGAATCTACGCGCAGGCTGGTATCTTTGATAATTCCTAAAATAATCTGTGTCATTGGATCGACTCAGCCATAGAAAACCGGTACGTGACTAATTTACAGTCCCTGGCGTTTTAGACGAATCAGTACATATAAGCCGTACGGTTTTCAATGTGTACCGCTTAGGGGTGACCAAAACTGGTCCCACTCTATATATAGGCGTCTCACCTATGATCACAATCAAACGTTTGGAATAACTATAGCTGCAGCAAGAGGCCATTTTAGTGCCCTGAATAGTAAAGGGGGTACAGTATAGATCTACAAGGGAGTCGCGTAAAACGCCTATAGAAATTCAAGTTCTTCATTGATCGATGGCTCCAGTGCGCGCAAGCAATGTGGAACGACGGGAGTGGAGGACAAAGTGCCGTAAAGAACTATCAACACATATATGTAATGAAAACTTTCTCCTTTGTTGAGAAAAGCTAATCAGTCCTAGAAAGTAAGCTCGGTATTGTTGTAGAGCCAGCTCAGGTTCGCCTCCTTCCCAGCCCCGACGATCCGTACACTTGGAGGTTTCTCCCTGAGAAAAAGCACCTGTTTTCAAAAAACATAAGCGACCACTCTATCAGCGCATACAAGGATCTGTGTAATGGTGTTGGGAAGACTTTTGAGGCCCTTCCAGCTAAACAAAGAAATTCCGCCAACTCCTTTGGCATGGTGGAAGGTGCCGTGGTAGCAACTGTTGGCCAAACAGAGATTAGCTTTAGCACTCTCATTGATCAATTACAAGATGAGAACGTCGTATTAAGTCGATCATTGGAGGAAACGAGAACTCGGTTGTCGGCCGAACTAGAATGCCGACGGCACACAGAAAGCGAACTGGTGCGTCTGAAAGAGGTGAACAAGAGACTCCAAGAAGCATATGAGGAGAATAATTCTGTTACTATGCGCTTAAGGGGAGTGTTAGATGGTCAATCTCAAGGGTTGAAATCCGCCGTGATAGAGCTACAAGCCCTACAAGAGGGGCTCTTGCTAGGAACTTAGTTTATGTGCTTAGTTTCATAAGACCTTCTTTATAGAATACATTCTATTCAGCGAGTGGATACATCTTAATCTTCTATTCTACCTTGTGATATCCCCTCATAATATCTGACATAAGCGTATCTTTGCCTACCAACACTGTGTGAGTGGGTAATCTCAAATGAAGAGTCGCCGACGTCTATCCTCAAAAAATGCCTTGTCTGCGCCTTGCGGAGTCATATCTTGGTCCAGCAAGTCTTATTCCAGGGTTTCCACTCAGTCACTAAGCTGGAATGAATTCAGGCTCGGGCCTAATTTGGGTATGCATAAGAAAGAAAGGCAGAGTCCAGGGGAGTAAATTGCATTGCCAATAATAACTGGTGGGCGTGTTCTTCAGCTCATTGTCGGGCACTTCTATAGTAAGCATTCGTGGCATTCAATCCGTGCTAGGGTGACGTACAGTCTAATCGAAATAATGATGGCAACATCTTTTGGTGTGCAACATACTCAATCAACATTTGCCTTATTTCCACCGATAACCCCTCCTCCCGGCCAGAACCGGATAAATGCTGCATTTTCAGGTACTCTTCTGACCTTGTCAGTGCATAGGCAATCTTATTGAGCGTCAGTGGGATTGTCTGAGCGTCTCCTACCCTTGGATACGCATCCATGGCGTATGAACACTGGAATGAGTGGCCTTATTGCGGTCTGTGTTCATAGTTTCCATGGCAAAGATTCTCAGTCCAATTCAACAATTTTGAGCAGATCTACGCTCCTGAATATCCATGCCTTCAGCCCAAATGATTCACTGGTCTGATGGGCACCTGAAATGACACTGACAAATATACTAGGAATGCATGGTCTATACAGCGTCAGGGTCGACTAGAGAGGTCAGAACATAGAGGAGTGGTACAGGGGGTACTGCTCCAAGATGAGGACTTTGTACCCTTGCTATCAACTTGAGTGTGCTGGGCGCCGCAATTCCTAGAACCAATCCAAGAACACTCAGATTTTGCAATGTCTCAGCCATATTCATGCACTTCACTCAGCCACTGCAAAAGGTCGAGCTTTGACAGAAGTAATTCGTGAATTCAGGGGCTGGAAGTTCGGATTATGCGAAAAGGCGGACTTAGGCAAGTGGATAGAGCGCTGAGATTAGATGAAAGCCTATAAAACGGCCAACGTTCCCCGTTACATCGTTTATTTTTCTTGACTACTTACTGATACAGTTTTTGATTGCCTCTTCTTATTTACTTTGACCATATCATTATCAACATGTTTGCCACCTTTTCATCTAAGCCGCAGGATGCAGCCGTCAGTGGATCGAAAGACAAAAAACATACTCCGAACAGCAACCACAATGCTATCAAAAAACCGAATGAGAGCAGTTGGACCGCCTTGTCCCACAGCAATCGAAATGAAAATACATATCCTCGCAAACAGACAAAAGTGGTCGACCTTACGAGCGATGACGAATACGAGGAGCCTTGCACCGGCGATCACCATGCGAAAGACAAACCTGTTAGCAATACCAGACGTCTCCCGAATCTGAGTCAATCTTCACACCATACAAGTCGGAGCAAATTGTATACCCCAGAGGAAATAGGGAGTGAACTTGCTCAGAAGAACAATCTAGCACGTGGCTTTGGTGTCAATAAACCAGCAGTACAAAAGATTAAGAAGCGCGTAAAGATAGACGTTGGTATGTACCCAAAAGATAGATATAATATCAACTCTTTGAAATCACTTCTAACACTGCTAAAAGGCTCTTCAACATCACGTAGAAGCCATCTCGATGATAGGGGTAGCCAAGGGAGAGTGAGCTACACAGATCGTGAACCTTCATCAGAGAGTCAAGTTGGCATTGCCCAAGAAGTGGTTGAAGAGGATACGAAACTCAGTTCTCTATCTGCAAAAACCCCGCGAGTGCCAACCGGAGACCACAAGAGCAGGTTGGCGGATATAGCCAGCAGTAAAAAGAGTGATGCTGAATGTGAGACTCTTCCCACATCATATACTGCGTGTAATCAGAATACTTACGACATTTTAGATAAAGAGGTGGCCCCTAAGAAGCCTATTGTTCAAGATGGTAACAGAAATATTGTTGATGGTGGAATGCCAGGCAGTGTCTGGACAAACGCCGGACCTCCACCTGCTAAACATTCAACCAAGATTATCCACAGCATCGAAGATCTAAATCCCCAGGTTGAAACCAATCAACAATTTCGACAGAACGAAGTTATGAACGAGACCAAACAAGAGGCCATGCATGCTCAAGCTGGAGGCAAAGCGACTTCTTCCAATTTTAGACAGCGATCAGAGAAACAAACATACGACTATCTCCCCCCGCACAAGAGGGTAGCAAAAGAGACACAGCCTGATAGCGAGAATGCACATGAAAGTAATCGACCACCCAGTAAATGCATTCGCAATATCTCTAGTGGATCCATCGACCGCTTCCGAGATAAGATCAATGCAGATGCTGAAAAACTGGCTTTGACCCATACAAATTTACGTCAGATTCAAGCTAAAGACGGAGCTACCGATGAAATCTCAAAGGAGGTCACTATCAGCGCTATTTATCCAGGAAGCCCAACTGAAGTAGCAACTGAGGACGGAAACAGAGGTGAATTGGGAAGTATCCAAGATGATGAGCTTCAGCAAAATTCACCAACCTCTGGAATTCACCTAGACACAGAAAGTATGTGTACACTTATCAACCTTCCTGTCATTCCTGTGCAGGGGAATGCGTTAAATGGAGAAGAAAGAATCTTGCCTCAATCAGCCAGTCAAGGTAAGTCTATCACCATCTCAAATTGTCGCTAAAACCTCTCTAATACCTTAAAGATGCTTTCAAAATCCGTATGCCAGAGGAACAACAAACTCAATGTGCTCCCTTCAATGGTACAGCATCGTCACACAGTACAAAAGACCTATCTCAGCGATTTCCCCGAGGTCTAAAACGCATGCGATCTCATATCTCAACATCAGCGCGCCGTGAGACCATTCTCTTACAGAATGCCAAACCCAAACCCCGAGCTCGCTCTGTGAAAAGTAGCAAAGATCGAAAGTTAGCCGCACCTATCATCCGTAAGTGCCGTTGTCCAGACCGAATATCACGCTCGTACTTACATAGTCAGATGATGACGGAGAATTGAAGCCCGGAGACTATGTATTCGTGAAATGTGTAGGCGAAGACGACAAAAATCGGCCACCGATAGCAAGGGTAGAGAATATCTACCCAGGGAACCAACTGGGCATACTATGGGCTTATCACTCCTTGAGCCCGGAGGTACCAGAAGGATCCTTTGGACGCAAAGAGATTCTACTATCGGTCGATCATCACTAGAAGATTGGAGTGGAGTGTCTACAGGGGTTTGCCAAAGTGGAGGAGAATTGCTTAAATTGCAACGATGTTCTACACTGGTGTTGGAACAAACGATTCAAAGCGACTGAGAAAACGATTATCACAAAACAACGAAACACAAAGAGGCGTAAAATATGAGGCGACTGCTTATGATGATAGTACACAGCAGGTTGCTGTTGGCCAGTGGAAGTCGATAGATGGTTGTATGTTCCCGCAATTACAGCATCCTGGGCTGTATTTAACAGAATCTAGATGTTTCTTCTTATTATTGTAATACCCATGAAGTATAAACCTAGTCTTGGAATGACAGTTGGATGCATCATTCCAAAAGCTTGAAGCTCTCCCGAAGTGTTCTGCATATTTCTTTCCTATCGAAATTAGCTCCAGATTTGAATCTCTCCACTCCATACCATTCAAGGTTGCTTCGTTAATCGCGAGAAATAGGAAAAGACGTTAGTGAATGAATGACATTTCAACTAAGGCATGCAATGAACATCTCTTTATGAATCAAGTACAGAGTGAAAAGTTTAAAGTACGATTCAAGACAAGATATGCTCCAGTGATGGGTTTACCCTGAATCATATCCCTCACAACAATTTCTCATAATGAGCGACCCGATAGCGAGAAAAGGTCGTTGGTCGCCCAGTGACTTGGTCTAGATGTGTCTGGTGTGGTAGATGGATCAGTAATTTTCTCGAAGGCAGGCAGCTTCTTAACCAAACCTTGAAACGGCATGAAAGTTCCTACACCATGTTCCCCGCTATGTGAATCGATACGGCCAGCTAAAAGCGTCTTTCTCTTGTTCTTTAACTACGTCGCTCGGTCCCGACAAGTTTTACAACGGGAGAAGTACTTGTGCTTCTCAAACTCCTCTAATATAGTCGTACATTTCCCTTCGATGCAAACGCCCTTCTTATTTCTCTGAGCTCAACGATTGTCCTCTGGCACGCGCATCATCAACAAGTTTTTGAAACCGACGCATTGTTGTCTCCTCTTCTTCTTCGTCTTCCCCTGTTGGCCACATGCGTTTCTCTACCCAGTACCCGACCCGAGCATCCTTAAATGGCCTCTGAATAGGACCCGTAGATATTCGCAGTCGCTTGGGTGGCGACTCAGATGACACGGGGGAGGGGTGGGCTTCGTCGTCTTGACGCCGTTTTCTCGTGGCCTACTTCGTGAAGGGAGACATTTGGGTCCGTACACGCTTCCTTCGTCGTTCGGTCGACGTATAGTTCTCGGTCAATGCTTGTATGCGATCACTACGTCTCGTAGCTTTGCTGATAGTCTGGGTTGCGAAAGTTAGAATGGTTGTGTGGTATGGCAAGAGCTACGATGACATACTTCCTTTCCTCTCGTCTGGCATGCAGCGTTTCTTCTGAGCAGCTGATAGTGATGGACAACTGGCCATGCTGACTGGAATCGCGAGATCGAAGCGCTTACATGTCGCCGAGTTTGAAGTGGAGGATTTATTAGCGTGGGCGTCAGGATGCGAGTCTGCGGGCAGCTAAGGGAGTCGCCAAGGAAGTGAAACGCGCTAGCCCCGATAAGTTTTCGTTGCCGCCGGCCCCACTTCTAGTTCTACATCGACGTAATACTATAGTAGTCATCAATTACCCCCCAGCCTTAGCTGCACAGCACCGTATGGGATCCCTCTCCTATATCCGTTGTCTCGATCACGAATTAGAGGGGCAGTAAGCGTGTAGCAATAACGTGTTGGATCAGTAAGCTGGTCATCGCTTAGGTAAGCGACATACAAGAGTTTATCTACAAGTACCACCGAATCGAGATATCTCGTCTTGCCGATCTGAGTATCTGACGTGACCTCAACAGCGACCTTTTCATTGCTTTATAACATGTCGATCGAAGCCTACTCAAAAGATTACCACGAACACGAAGCTTTCAAATGCAACGGTGACCCAGAACCCCATATTCGATGGCAATATCTGCTTTACCGTTCCGGCAGCTATAGCTGGCATATAAAACTTACCTTTAAAGGGACTATAATTGGCGAAGATGATCCACAGGATTTTCAGAACGAACAGAGGAATCGGAAAGCCCGCAGCCGTCAACTTCGAGATCTCGCCCAACGTGTACGATTCGAACGTCTTCCCCTCATTGATGACACCGTCACCGAAGTCACCTTTGCAGTTTCCAATATCCACGACGCGTTGCGGGCAACTATCTTCCCACTTGAGAGTGCAGATTTGCCATCTGACAATGGATATGGTCGGTTTTCAGCTCAATTCTACTGTCAAATCAGGGAAGCTTCATCAAGAATATTCTATCCACCGATCCCTTCCAATCCGTGTCCATCGGTAAACCTCTCGGACATTCGAAATGTCATGGACATTGCTCCAGCGATATCACTAGTTGAGGTCACAGCTACGAACCAGCAGTACATTTTCAAGTCAATTGAAAGGCCGCTGTATGAGCCTAGGGACAGCGAGATCATTAAGCAGGAGTTTTCAAACCTACAATATCTTCACTAGTGCTAAGACATTGCTCGACTCAATTGTGCTGTCATATCAAATAACCCGTATCATACGGGCAAATCAGAGATTCAAAACCCTGTTCTCCGAGGATTTCTTCTCGAATACCATGAAACTGGACCTTTGACCCAGGCTATGGATAAAGGTATATTTCGCAGGATATGGACACTCCAGATCGCCCGTGGACTGCAGCACATGCATGAAAAGAAGATCACACACATGGATTTAAAGCCGTCGAATATTGTGATTAGCTCTGACAATGACGCTAAGATCATTGACGTCAGTGGCCTGGCTACTACACGCGAATGGATGCCCCCAGAGTTTCAAGAACATCTCGACCCGACTTATCTGCCTTGGGACTCCCGTGTACGCGGTGACATATGGGCATGTGGGAGGCTACTATCATTGATGATCCCACTTGAACAAGACGAGAGGAAGGCTAGGCTCGTAGCAGAAATAATACGCGGTATGACTGAGGAACATCCAGAGAAACGATCTAAGTTGGATGATGTGGTCCTAGGGTTGGGTCAGTACATAGACGTTCCATAATGGTCTTTGTGGCTTACCATATAGCTTATCAGTCAAAATCAACGTCGCTTGAATGAAAGCCGCCATTTGTCCTTGCCCCTGTACTCAAAGTTAGCTAAATTGTATTTCATGAGCCTGTCTCTTACCAGGTCCTTCGCGTTTCAGGTTTGGTCGTTGATCACAGCCAGGAAGGTAGCAAAATGTACAGACTTGTTTGTTTCTTTTTGCGGTGCTGCAAGGTGCTGTGCAAGTTCGCTTGTAGTGGCCACAGGAACTAACACGGTCACTGTAGGAACACATTTGGCAATAGGAGGCTATTGTTGCGGTCTTGATAAAGCATAAAAAACTCTCGATGGCCACGGTGACCCGTTCCCGCCTCGGCTTTATATCTCATGTAATCAGTTTTGCACACATTGACAACGCAGTTGCAGCCAGCGGATGCGCCTGACCGTATGCATGTAATTTTCATGTCCATCAAATCTAATCTAATGCCTTTTGATATGGTGTTGCGAACCGTAGGGCAGTGCCGAGGCCTGATATTCGAGGGCGGTTCCTCATTAGTCCAGGCTTACAGTCGCGCGAGCTATCAGATGAGCAATACATCCCTATTTAGGCTACATAAAACAACCCGGAAAATGCTTAGGCTACATCAGAGCCAAGGCCATATCAGAGCTAAGACCACGTCAGAGCTAAGGCCGCATAAGAGCCAAGGCCACATCAGAGCTAGGACCACATCAGAGCTAAGACCACATCAGAGCTAAGGCTACATTAGAGCCAAACAACACAAAGGCCAGTTCTCAGTTGCTATGGCCGGAGCAAACACCAGCCAGGAATGTGTTCACGTTCACTCCAGTCTTAATGATCCACGGACACTTTTTGTCTCGAAGCTCAAGAAAGTCCTCCGCAAGAAAATTAACCCTACGAAAGCGCCACCTCATTTCGCGGAGTCTCTGGAGAAAACTTGCCAAACGAAAGGCTGGAGCTTCTCAAAGACTTTGTTAAAAGCAGATATCATCGTATATATCGCGTATTTCTTAGCAGAAGAGAATCTCGAAGGCCTTGCCAGACTTTCAACTGAGGATCTCGCACTCCTCACAGCTGAGGTCATTAGCGCTCCCAGAGATGACACCATTGATAGATTCGTTACCCACTTCTTCAAGACCAGCCAACGCGGCAAAAAGTTCAAAGGTGAGTGGCTCACAATGCGTCTACCTTTATTTTTGGCTCAAAATTATAGCTATGGTTGATTCTGTAAATCACGAACTCGCAATGCCATCGGGCCCTACTTCCGCACACTCTACAGCGAGTACCGAAACCACACGCGATCGAGAGCACTCCACAGTGAACAACGAGGCTATACATAATCAGGAGCATACCACGGCGAACATTGGGACCACACATAATCGAGAGCAATCCACATCGAACATCGAGACTACACACAACGAAAATCAGTTTGCGGCGAATAACAACTATAGCGGCCAGCATTTTATGCCTCTATATAAAGCCATTGGCTTTATCATCGATACATCAAAGCGCATCACATGGCCCCCTGTATCATATCTCTCGAATGTTTTTCCAGTGTATCTGACCCGTATAATTGTCAAGACACCGAACGGCAGTGCCTGGCTTCAGATATCTTACAGTGATCCTACCCAATCCGTAATAGAGATGTTTGTTTCTGCCTCAGAGACACAGCATATTGCGAAGGAACTATTCGATCTGAACATTACCACACAAAACAAAGCAAGGGGTGTACTCCTGGATAACAACGTTTTTCTAGAGATGAAAGACTCTATAACATTATCTGGATCACCTATCGATAAAGTAGTAAAGCTACTTGGCACTTCAGCGGCAGAAGCATATCAAAATAGCTCAACACGCATGGAAGAGGTTGCTCAAGGTTTGGCCACGATTACATATTGTCTAGCTGTGGAGATATGGCCTGATGCTGATTGCCCCAGCCGTCTCACGCTGAAGGCTGACGTAGCAACTTTGAGTACGATAGGAGCTCGTCTATGGCCAAGCTTTTATTAATTTTTCATCTTGATATTCCCCCCTGTGACATAAATCCATTGTATCGAGTTTGCTTCCGCCTGGCCAGTATTCTCCATTTGCTTCCATGGCTGCTGTGCACCATCTGAAATCCTACACCAGTAGGCATCACTTGAACGCCACATAACCGTCCCACTCTTTTTAACACCCGGTTTAGTCTCAGTACCTGCTTCCCATTCCTGGTCTGAGAGATCTTTGCGAGGACCTCCGGGAGAAGCCTAGATAAGGTAAGTTACTGCCGGTAGAACTAGGATATATATTTACCATATACGTATCGTCTGAAAGTTTCCACTGGCGATTCCAGCCCAAGTGCACAGGTACTTCCTTTAATGTGTCGTGAAAGTGTCGTTGAAGTATAAGCCCGTTTTCACAAGGCAGGCAGATATACTAGAGATAATTTGAAGGTTGTAGAGGTGTTCGTGCCCAAGCTCAGCCTGCTGGAGCCCAACGCATGCACTACCGTGAATTTTTGTTCCAACGAAACTCCAGTCATAGGATCAACTCTAGGAGCTAATTCGTTGTGGCCAGAATTTTTGAAGAGAGTAGATGAAGTGCTTGGAAAAATCTTGCGTCCTTGCGTATGCCAAAGCTCGACGCCTGATTAGGTCACGCTGTTCGATCGCGGGGCTGTTTGATGGCGGCCTGACCACAGATTCTGACGTAGTGGCCTTGGCTTTGATGTGATCTTGGCTTTGATCTGGTCTCGTCTTTGATGCTATTGCCTTCCAAGGTTTGATTTTTGATCCTGACACGTGCAGGTGTGTGGTCCCTCGCATAACAATTACTGTCTGCGTCTAGACCGCTAGTTACCTACCACATCACTTTGCGCGCCAAACGTACGGTTCTAGTAGGTGCTTAGATAAGCGATATCCGAAAGGGAAACTCAATATCAAGACTAAAGTACTGCTGGTTTATATGTAAACGGCCACGAATAAGTATGGAAAAAGGTTCTGTTCATGCTAGACAAAACGCTTCCTAATTGTTGATAAGGTCCCGGCTTCGCCATGAATCTTTCAAAGGTTTCCACAGATGCGATTTTGATATTTACAGCTATTCCATGCCATTTGCAATGCTTTGAGTTAGTGTTGACGCCAAGTATCTGCAATACACCTGGATTTTGACAAGAATTCTCTCGTATTAGTGGCGCTAGCATTAGTTGTGAAGCTGCATAGAAGACGGTGATTGGGAAGACATTGCTCTACGAGTTCATCACCAGTGAACATTGATCTACAACCCTGCGAATATTACTTTGCATGAAGGATTTATGCGGTTCGCAATGCCCCAGGCACAAGCTATGTCGTTTTGTCTGCCATCTGCAAACCCCTTAATACTTGCATGCATCTTCACAATGAGGTCCCTCATTTCCTGCAGTCGTACTCAACAGTGCCAGGGTAGCACAGGTATGGGGTAATGAACATAGATAAATAGATATAAATGCTCACTTCAACACATCAATCAGCAAGACCAAAGCTTTCTCCTTCGTTCTGATTGCTCCTGCTAGCTACCTTCAATCCAATTCACTTCACCATTATTTTTCCATAGTCTTGCTTGGAAACATCTCATAGCTTTTGACCCAACTCATCCCAATTCAGCGAGTCTGCTGTCTCTCAAAGACACATGAACGGCTGTGAGTAGCCATCAATTAGGGGGCCAAGGTACCTTCTTCGAGTAGTTAAAGGACCATATTAATGAGCATCATTCTCTAGTATGTACTACAGCAAACAACAACATATCACTGTAGCTCGTCCTCGACAAAAAAGTTGAAGCTTTTGATCACCCTGCTACGACGGACTAGGCAAGTAGGGATATTCAATTTCGACGAGACGTACATTGACAATTGAACAGAACTATCATGCCTGATTCTACTCAACCAAATTCTTCCAACTCTACAACCGGGCCGAACAGCGCTCCAACCATTAATGGCACCGGGGCTCGTCAAACCAGCCAGAATCAATCCGGCCAGACCGCAAGTGGATCAATGAGCCTCAGGGACGTTCTGCCTCGAGCAACTGACCAAGAAAAGCAAGAATGGAACGCAAGCATTGGTGGTCGTAGTAACAACGGTTGACTTGGATTACATAAGCCATGCGGAACATCGTTTTCCCTACCGAGTCGGCCTTGGTCGGTCTTGGCGCTGCCTGTCATGTGGACTACCTTCGTACAGCTTTAGGCCGTCTTTAATTTAGTTATGATGCAATGAAATGTCTTTTATACCATCTGTACATCCTTTGATGCTCGACTTTATCCTATATCTATACCCTAACCTGCCCACACACTTCAATCCCAATAACAACTTTTCGGATCTCCTATGTCTTTACAAGTGCCTTTGCCACCACGACTAGAAGAGCTTGTTGCCGCTGTTGAACTAAGCGGTCCATCGCTACTCCAAAAAAAAGGACAGACTGAGTTGTTACAATATACACAGTCGTCAGAGTTTACTGAGATCAAGAAAGAGATTGCTCGCATGGTACGTCTATAAGCCACTCCTCCAAGGGAATTTACTAAGAAGATTAGGTCCCGGCTATTCAAAAGGAAGTGTCTTCTTGGGCAGACATAAGGACACCAGACTTGAAGTCAATACCACTCTTGCTTGCATCAGGGTATCTGGAGTGTTGTTCAGACGAGCTCATTTTTATTTTACCTCTGAAAGACTCTCAGACTCTCGAAAAAGCAAAATTGCAACACTGGAAAAATGGAGCACCCAAGCAGACCGCGCCGTTGAGAGCAGTCTTGAGCGTGATCTTCCCCGACTCGAACTACATAATACCGGGTGATGTTCCCTTTTACCCTGTCAGCTTCCCCATTGCTATCAAAAAGCTCAGCTGATGTGCGAGGGCTAAGCGGCAGGTGTTGCACGTTATCATTATATCAGGACAAAACGATTTTATTCTTGTCAAAAGGCTACCTTCTAGTCCAATGTAGCTATTCATCAAGAACCGCAGTGCAAAATTCAGGATTAATCCACTTCTCCCAGTCTGTAAACGCATCATCTTTGTCCAAACAGTCACGCAGCCGTATACCATCCCCTCCTTGACGATCTTCGTCATGAAACAAAGTTACGCTATCTCCACCACTCAAAACCATATATGCGGCATCATCTTCCCTTGTGTCTTCTTCGGCAAGCTCGTTTTGCTGAAGGCTGTCAGGGAGATTGCAAACATCTAAAAGGCTCCGTTAACTCATAATCTTCTTGTCCATACATTGCAAAACCACATGAGAAAAGGCAACTAACCAGATATCGGTAGAGGATGGGGAAATTCTTGAGCCAAGAGATTCTCCACAGTCGTCCCAAGGCCAGACTGGCTGTAATGTGTCTGCGACTCGCCGCTGGCCTGGCTCCGAACTACAGAAGTCGGCATAGAAGCTTGAGGAGACGGGTTTTCTGATGAAATATCTTGCACCGTGCCAGCTACACTTCCCTCAAGACACTCGTTCCCGTTCACGTCGTGCGGTGACTCCAAGGGACTGGGTTCATTAGACTCCAATCTCGGTCGTTTCGTTCCTCGGATCTCTGGAGATAGTGAGCTATATGCATCAATTGTCAACTGAGAGGCGCCGTGAGAGTTACCTGCTTCTATTAAACCCTGAGAAGTAGAGCTAGCGTTATGCCAGCTGTGGACGAATTGCTGCTCCAATTTCTTAGCGAGGGTTGATAACTCCTTCCATATGGGGTATTTTGGACACTCTTCCAACCAAGCAATCAATGCGGTAATTTCAATCGCTGTAATTTCATTCTCGATTCTGTCACAGATTAGTCGGTTTGGAGCAAGATATATGGATACACTGACAGGTTGTTTATGGAACATGCGCCAAAGCCGATAAGCAATCCAGGTTCTAACTGTTTCCATCTCTGTCCAGCATTGTCATAACGTTTCAACTCTTTCTTTCGATCAGGCCAAATTGAGTCTCGGGCGATAGTTCTATACTTCTGGCCAGTGCTTAAGGGCCGCCCTTGCTTCCGCATTACCCACTCTTCGATGCCTATCTGTTCAGATAGAACACACTTCAGAATTCTATCGCCGACCTCATATCGGAAGCGTGCTATGTTGAGGCTATCCACCAGATGTCGAATCAAGGCATGATTCTCGTTCCCTGCATTGAGACTGTCCACTAAACATCGAATCAAGGTATGATTTCCGTTTCCTACGGATTCAGAGATATTCCAAAACCCTTTGATTGATCCGCCACGATTTGGATCATATCGCGAAAGGAACTCTTCCAACTGGCGGTCGTCTTGAGAGTTAATCTTCTTTGCTATGGTGACAAGGCGCGTAATAGCTGTTTTTTGGAGTTTCTCACCACCTTCAACTTGAAAAGATGAGAAGAACTGGAAAACGGGGCAGTCGCCATCAAGCCTTGATGGAACGACTGTTAGTGGGACGACTTTTAGTGCCTTGTCTCCGATTTTTTGAATTTCTTCGATTCTCGCAGCCTGGTCAAGAGAATTTAACCACCGCACAGCTGGCTCGTATTTGGCCTACAATCGTCATTAAGCTGCAGAGAAATGAGGCTACAAAGTGAGACTAACAGGAGAAACCAGACGAGCAAAATGCAAGAATGCCGAAGTTAATTCTCCCCCATCGTCGCTTTGCGACAGGTGTTTTTGCACTCTGTTACGCCCCCGACGGGGGTGACGCCCTCGGCCCTCGCGGCGGTGCGGTTTCTTCCCGGCCCTTCACCCAACGCCCACGGACGTAGTCTGCCCGCACTGCTTGGCTGATACTGCTTGGCTTGCAGTCCTTCTTTGGGCGGCTTGGAAATCAACAGGGTTTCCAGACGACAGGAATGGAAAGTAATATTATTATGAGACATTGATAGTCCCGAAGCGAGCAGATTATATGTGTAGTTCTTTCCCACTAGGCTGGGACGTCCTTCACAGTCTATCGTTACACCGCCAGCAATCCGACAGTTGCCTTCCTGCTTGACCGGCTCTTTACCGATTGCCTTTTCCCTTGCCCAACTTTGTTAGTAGCCCTTCTACAATGCAGCCTGAAAAATCCGCCTCGGTATGCAATTCCAGTAACCGACTCTCCAAGGTCTAATCCTCCTTTTAGGAAAGAATCGTCGCCGTCACATCCATCAAACGAATTGGAGCAGACTTGAAAGTTCGTTGCGAAGTAGAATGCGCGAAAGTTTCAGGGTATTTCGACTATGAAGACATGCCATGGCACAAGTTTCGAGAGGTGGATGGCGCTCAGGATGAGTTGGAATCGATTCGGAAAGGCCTTTACAGAGACCTCGAGAACCTGTCGAAGGAACTCACTACGGGCGAACAGATTCTTTTTGAGGGCAACGAAGTATCCCTTCAAAATCGAATCGTCCTTCCCATTCAAGATTCCCCCAAAGCGGTTCTCCAGAAGTTCTACTATGTGAGACAGTGGGACAAAGATTTGATGTTGAAAGTGGGTATGATACGGCGGCAGAGAGGTGTTTTTCCAGAACGAGAAGCGGAGGAGTACGTTGAAAAATTCATGAGCTTGACCGACTTGATGCAGACGGAATTTGAACACACGGAATCTCACAATGGGATTATCAAAGCTATATCAAAAGAGGTTCAAGAATTCAGGAACCATGGGTTGTTCTCTCAGATTTCTGGATGGGTGGCGGGCTGTTTTCCAAGCTTCTTTGTAAAGTCTCAATGGTAGGATAACTTTGTTGTTTCGAATTTGATCCCTCGCTCATCATCGTTTCGTGATCGAACCGCACTTTTTCGCCAACAGGATAATCGCATACTTTCGCGTCATTGCATTACTCGTGTTGTAATTGCTTTTGGATGAATCCTAGGAAGGAAAGACAAAGATTCTGCTGTCGTACCGAAGTATATAAAATGGGCCCGCAGCCTTGTAATACAATGAGCTGATTTCACACCTACTTCGTTGCCTTGTTGACACTCGTAAGTACCACTTTACATTTAGTTGCACTTTGTATAGTTAGTAAGAAGCGGCTGGTTTTGGATATCGCTGATTTATAGATTATGGCCATTCAGGTGCCTCCGACGCCCCCATCTACACCACTAAGTGGCAATTTCGTGGATACTAAAAGTGTACGAATCTCATTGTTTCATTTCAACTGAGCTGACTGTGGCTTCAATGCAGATTGCTCGAATCACTCAAATCGGGGTGGTGGAGAACAACATCGTTGTAACCGTACTGAAACGCAACAACTTTGAAGGTTTCCCTTGGACTCAGGTCCGAGAACTTCCTGATTTGGAGGCCAAACTGGATCCAAATCCCATCAAAGTCGTAGAAGCCTTGTCGGCGAATCCGCAAGCTCTTGGCAGTAATGTGGTACTTTTCTGTGGAATGGAACCGATTGATTTGGCGCTCTGTGGTCGTGCCCAGTTGATTCGAACCTCTTGCTTGTAGATATTACGGCAGTTCAAGTCTTCATAATCTTCTCAATCTATACTGTACGAGAATGTCACAATCCCTCAAAATTCTCGTTTCTTGAGACTATTCATGAATCGTCTGAGGCATTGAATTGAGATATTTCTGCTTCTTTGTCAAGCTTAATGCAGCTGTGGGTCCCTAATAAGGCACGGTGCAGAGAGGAATAAGTCATGTGCAAGCCACACATCTGCATACATATAGAATAACTGCATCCAGCCGTATTCCAATGCAATACATGAAAAAATTCATCCCCAAGCTTTCCTCTACCTCTAGTCAAATACTTCTTCACAGCAGTCTGTGGCGCCTACTTTGCCCTTATCATCGTCAACAACTACCTCAAGCATCTTTCCTCACCATGGAACTTACTCTGCGCAAACGTTTGCTTAAAGCTTTCAAGGTACTCGTTCTCCTCGCCTTTTCAAACCCCAAGCTAACAGCTATCAAGAACGGCGAAGAGGCGGCGAGAATGCGGGTGGCCACTGCCCTACGGATGATATCCAGCTATACAATATCAAATGAAAATGCAGTGGATACTCCCGAGAAAGTCGAACAAGCCCTCAATGGTTCCCTCGAGATGAGCGATTCAGGTCTCACTCTTCTAGGACGAATGTTCATCTGGGCCGGGGTGGAAGAGGTGGAACACATGGAACTCTCTTCTAATTCCAAGGTGAACAATAATGTGTTCGAACTCATGCAGATGGCCGGCGAGCCAATTTGGCCGATTGCACCACGGTCATTATTGGCGCCATCCCCAGTGAAGCCTTTGAGTGGCCAGTTTCCACTTGTGCTTTCCCATGTGGGATGTAATCTGAAAGACATTTCTCACTTACCATCGTTAATGAGTTCTTCTCTTGCCTCTAGGCTCGCCTCCCTGCGTTGTCAAGATGTTGAGAACCTTTTCAAAGAGATGTGCGTTTCTATCCCACGGTTTAGGCCAAAACTAACGGTTTCAGCAATATATGTCTCCAGCACATACCTAATCGAGCACACGAGAGACGAATTCGCAGCGGTCATCCCCATGTACCGCTACCCAGACCTTTTGTTCCACGAGTACGCATTGTCTTTAGACAATACGTTGTGGTACTATCAATATCTGTGTCTCGTCGAGCATGATTTGTTCAGTTCTCAGCCGAGCAGGAAAAATCTTGCCACGGCTCTTATACCGGCGCTGTCTTTTTTGAATGCTCTACGAAGCAATGCGTCGAAACCCCTACCAGGTGAACGTGGTTTATGCCACGAGCATGGCTATCATCGATCTTTGTTTGAGCGTGTAAGGTGGCCAGCCATAGTGACACGTATGCTTCGCAGCCCCGTGGCGTCCATGTGTTGTGAGAAGATTTTCTGGCATCTTCTCCACAAGATTGCCGTTAAATATCTCTCAGACTATCTCGCGGAGCTGGATTTGGACCAACGCCAAAATGCTGCTGAAATCACGATTTTGCGTTGTGTTATTATGGCAGCTGAGTTGGGATCTCTTCACGTATAATTGGCATTAGATAGTCTCAGTTGTGCCGCGCTCATCATACAATCAATCTGTATTTCTTTCCATTGCCTTAGATGCAAAGCTGACGGAAGCTCCCCTTTGGAGGCATATGTATCGTATAGTTTCTAAAACCTCATAACGGAATAATGTGACGGCAAAGAACATAGGCGCTCAGGTTTTACTGAATGGGAGGAACATGCTTCGGTCCCGGTCTCGGATAGCAATCGAATTACACATGTATGGCAGCCTGATGAAGGGGGAAGGACCCAGCGCATTCTGGGCACACTCGTTTCGCGGGTATAAGAAGCACTCCGCCCCCGAAAGTTTCCTCTTCCATTCACTCACCAAAATCTACCCTCCAGATTCCTCTGGCTGCCTTACTATCCTTGACACACTATCAAGCTCTACTTCATCAACATCGTTATTCTTCCTACGTTATCAACATGCACGATGACATTAACGTCCTTTGCATTTCGTCCTTCTTCGGTGTGATTTGCGTTGTCCTTACCGATAAACTCGGAGACGTGGGGATCATTTTATCTGTGGTGCTATATTTTGCTGGCTTTATAGAAGGATCGCTTCGCGTGCCTGGTGGTAAGTCAGTAACAGAACATCTAGAACATGGGTTAACTTGCAAGATTTGAGGGACTCGGATCCTAGACTGGTTGAAGCTACAATGCTCCTTTTGGCGTCTTGTAATTTTGTACTGGTATCATTCTATCAGAGCAGGAAATGGTGTCTCCTTCCAGCTCTGGCCTACTGGGCTTTCTGTTCGTGGTTTAACACCTGGGACTTTGCCCTGCATTTGTTGCAGTGCATAAGCCTTCTTTTTACTCCTACATATGTTGCAGGCTATTTCGTTCGCCGATCTCTTATCCAGTTGGGAAAGAAAGAATGGATTCGCTGAGAATTCCACTTGAGCCCTTTCCCTACATGGTCACGATAGCTTTCTTATCAAGATACAAGGCGACCAATCTTTCGTGTCAATTTTAATGAAGGTCTTCTCTATCATCCATTCTCGTCCTTGATGGCGACTGTAGAGATAATGTATACATCATTAGTATTCTAATCCAAACTAGCCTTCAGCAGCCACATCTATGGATATGCTATTGGCCAAATTCACACAGCATAGTCGTTGACAACGTACTTACATATACCCTAATTACCGCTTTGGAATCCATCTTTTGGAAGGCACATAGTCTTGCAGGTTGGCATGCCGGTTCACGCCAAGGCGGGGATACATAGACAATTCGGGCTGATAAGACATAGAATCAAATCAGCATGGCGCGAGAAAAGAGATGAGTTACTTTGTTGTTTAGGCCCTGTTTTGTTTGCTCTTGCCATGCTACACCGGCTGAGCGAAGAGGACTGCTACCTATTCCGGCCTACATAGCTCTGCTCGGCACTCCCGTATGCCTTACGCAACAGGCGGGAACTGGCACTCCACGCTCAGCCCCGTGCCACTCATCCCAGGGTCTGCTTGCTCCAGCTCTCTGTACTTTTACGTGACCCGCTTTACAACAAAGAAAATAAGGAAGAAAGGCCACATGCACGTCCCTGGGAAAAGATATATACAAGTGTCGGCGTACAAAGCTGAACGAAAGATGACGCCTGTACTCGTAAATGATATTGTCCGAATTAATTCCAAATACCTGCTATAAAACTGCGGAAGGACTCGGGAGGACGTTTTTCATAGGTACATAGTATCAATATAGATGTCAGCACGACTGCCGTATGCCATCACGGGAATGAAAAAAGCTTGAGTGATGAGATTTTACGTTAATTCTAGTGCCTATTCGTATTACAAAGATTTTCGCATTAATAGTAACGCGTTACGCTGTGGGACCTAAGGAATTGGTATTTATAAACCTTTTTCTCTTGCGCCCCACCGTACTTCATCATCCAACCTTTCAATCGCATGATGGCAAGTATTTCTGAGCGATATGTAGTCAAGCTAACATTTCCTAGCCCAAAAACAAAATTTCGATCACAATTTCTCGCGCTCAGCATGCTCTACTTTACGTGCTTTACAGCTACTCATTCACTGAGATCGCCCAATATGAAAACATGCTGAGGCGTATTGACGGAAATTCAAACATCAAACGTCCCTCGTATGATTTTAAAAAACTTGGAGATCAAATACGCACGGCGAAAGAAACTCTTGGGATAATTTCAACAAATGATGATCCATTTACGACCGAGGGTTCTGATCGTTATGACAAGATGGTCGGTGAAGTCGACGTTCTATCAAAGCAGTATGGAGAATTTCAAAAGGCAAAGGAGGGTTGCTAAGGGTAACCTTAACATTCTAGCATTGTGATGAATGACGAGCAATGCGGACACTTCACGGACACCTCACGCGTTATTGGTTGACTAAGGCCTGGGATTAAGGGACAATGCAACATTTTCTACATGAGGAAGGAGCCAATTTATAGAACTACATCATCGGCCATGTCTGTGACCTTAGACCCTAAAAGCGTTGATATTCCAGTTTCTAGATGATATATTCAAGTACTCCCCCTCTCTCTGTGGTCTGAAATACTTTACTATCCTGATCCTCGAATCTGTTTATTATGGCCATCCCACTACCACCTGCTCATGGGGCTGCTCCATCATTATCACCGGCACCACCGTCAACTGCCGATGCGACTGTTCAGCTACCTACCCATAGTGGATCTCCACCAACATTGTCATTTAACACTTGGGCTCCTTCCTCGCCATCGCCGCTTGCCAACGAGGTCATCTTGCCACCTTCACCCATTAGTTTTGCGACTTGTCAAAACAGACTGCATCGGTGAGCCCGAAATCTTGGGCAAACTTGAATCCAACTTCGAGAGCTATAGAGCATCCAGAGTCAACAACGAGAACATAACAATGCGCGAATTAGAGGGAGCAAAGATTTATCCAATTAGCTCAGAGGAAACATGGTCGTCGGGGGATGTTTATATACTCTGCGAAGTCAGCTTGGAGAAGAGACATTACACTATCTTTTGCGAACATGCGTTGGTCCATACCATCAAAGCAGCTACGAATGCTACATCTGAATAAAAAATCTCAGCTGTGGGACAACGACGATTCGATCGACTGCATAGTGATAAGAGAACTTTTTGGCGGAGATCATGTCAAACATTATGCAGTGAATTGTATTCCTACTATGATAAGGAGAAGTTGAGAAGGGATACTGGGCGACGATCTCTGTACATCAAGTATTGCTTTTCCTGCAAGCGGTCGTCCATACGATCCTGTACAGAACATCTGAGAGAGGGGTAGAGGCTAGAGCCACCCAAGTAGATTTTCCCGTGTCTAGAATACAGTACCTGAACCCTTGCCTCGCAACCCCCCTCCTGGTACCCGTTTGATTATTCTATCCTTCCTCTGTTTGATCTCCCATCCTTTATTCGTTTGGATCTCATCTTGCAGTAGTTTATTGTGGATACTTATGTTGTACTGGGGTGGTTGGGCGTGAGGACCTGACGAGGGATTGGAGGGCGCGTGTTGACGCGCTGGTGGGTCGTGTTTCTGTTGTTTGTGATCTGAGGACGACGATATTGGTCTGGATCGATGGACAAGAATATCTATCCCATCGACAACGCGCGTGTTTGGTTATTTGTTTGGTTTGGTTCGTGTCAAGCGGGCCGACGTGTCTGTCAACTCTCCCACCCTCCTTCCTCCGGCGCTACCAACACCCTCCAAAATGCTCACGCTCAAACTGCACAGCCTGACAGGGTATTCACTGGCGTAGTCTATATCCAACACAGTAGCAACTAACTGTGACGAAAACATCACATTGACTGGATACGGGTCATCCATCTGTCCCTGATAACTATGTACGTCAGCATACGCCCGAGATGCTCTCAGAAACGATCCTGCCACACGGGTGACATGATACACCACTAAAGGCTTCTTATTGACTATAGCAAAAAGGATATCACGTACTAGTCAGCTATAAGGTATCTATTCTATACATAGTTAAGAATTAGGTAATACTATACAAACAGTGAGCAGCAGCCGAATCCTCCGATAACTACCTACGTAGGCAACTATGTTTTTTCACTGTGATCCACTGTGACTTACTGTGACAGTTAATGAGTAGGTTGCGACTCCTTGCTGCGTATGTTTTCGGTTCATTTATGATCAGCAGGATGCTAATTTAATTATTGGTTTCTCTACTCCGTACTCCGTATCTTAATCACCTTACGAATTACTTGTACTCCGTAATCCCTAAGCTATTGAGCTAATACTAGCCCTATCTTGAAGTACTAGAGAAAGGAATAAGGACTGATATTGTTGTGTAGAGTATAATAAATCTAGCGAAATTTGGGCCTCTCGGAGAGTGTGATGCAGGTAAGCTACGCTGGCCATTGCTTAGGCAAGCGACATACTAGAGTTCACCCAGTTTTGCCCAGCATCCTCGCAAAAATTCTCCTACAAGCTACGTCCCTCTGGCTGACTCCATATATTCTAATTACAACCGAACCATGCTCGCTGGGGCTGGGTAGGGTTGCGCGAGTTTGAGTATGATGGGGAGCGCGAGTCGAAGCTGTTGGTGGGCAACGCGTATAGAGAGTATTGGTGGGTAGCGCAAATCGAACATATTTCTGGGCAGCCCAAGTCGATGATGTTGGTGGGCAACGCGTGGTCACGACTTGCGCAGACTGCGCGAGATAAGAGGCTTGGCGAGTTGCGCGTGTTCCGCTCTGCTGGGATTAAAGTCCAATTGCAAGGGGGTAACATGAACGGATTGCCCCCCCCTCCTGGCTTGCCACCAAGCTTGGCAAAAAAACACCCTCAGATTGCTCAACACTATGAGTTGCTCAGTGAGTTGCTTGACTGTTTGCTTGATTAGTTGATCAGTTGGTTTCTCAGTGGTTCACAGTGAGTTGCTTGGTTGGTTGCTCATCAAGCTTCGTAGAAAGGACAGATTCTTTCAATTAAACCACTAAATTTCTGCCAATTTACCTACTACCTCTCTATCTGGGCAACTCACGGTTTTGAGAGATTTGAGAGTGTCTTTTCGCCAGACCTTTTGGTGGCGAGCCAGGGGGGCAATCCGTTCATGTTACCCCCTTGTAGTGACTAGGGGGGGCGTGCTTGCCGCGATGCTTCCAGGCAATTGGACCCCACGTTATGGTTGGGTCCAATCGGGACACGAGCTCTCACATTTCAAAGTGATTCTGCGAGCGACAATTTCAGCCAATTGTCCATGCCATTGATGTATGCCAGATTCGAAGTGGAGGTCAGCCCGCTTGAAGAACAGAATTGCATTGCCAATCAAAGTAGCTGCGGATCGTTCCAATAGCTATTTACCGTATCTTTGATCAATTTGGTACTCGCTGCGTATTCTAGCAGCTGAACTTCGTCAACTGGACAGCTTTTGTGATATACGAGCGGCAGAGGAGTAAGGACTCTGGTCTCGTCCGATCTGATTCGGTATAGCCCGAATCAAGCCACTTGAGGGCTCTCGCAGTTCCCTGCGGTTGCAGTATGATCCTCGCGTTGATCTTGATAATGTCGCAGCTCTGCCGTGTCCACTTCTCATGCTGCAGCATTAATATAGAGCCGCGTGAGGGCATGTTATGCGCAATCTCAATCATTAGCTTCGGATCATTGAAAGATCTTCAGAGATGTTTTGGCAGACGCAGCTAGGAAGACCATATAGTCGCTTTGGCTGTAGCGGATCAGCGCAGCACACTGCATACAGAGGCGGCTTGAGACTTGAGATCTGCCTGTGTATGCGTACCTTTCGATCTAAAGGTTGTAGCCACTCCGTCAATATGGCTAGTAGTTCACCACTCGAACAACTCTTACATCGACAGTCGTCAAGGTTGGAATTATTCTTTCCCGGCTTCTCCCGCGTCTCCACCGCCATACAGAGATATACAAGCATTAACCTAGATGCCATAGTTCCTGTGTTGTGTCTCTGCGGATTGCTGGTGTTCCTCTACAAACATGGTCATCAATATCAGTCCTTCAAGAGGCCTTCAGTCTTTCTCTTACTATCTGCAGCCTCCACCGTTCTCATCCCGTGCCATAGCGAAGTACACGACAGGCTTCTTGCTTGGGTGTCAACACAGTCTTTCGCCAAAGACTACTGTTCATCCCCCGTCATATGTCTCGGGCTGGATCGGGAAACTTTAATTTGGATATGGTGCAAACGTTACATGTACCTGCAACATAGATCACTCAATAATTTACAATAGCCACAGCCTTGAACCCAAACACCAACACACATACAGTGAACTAGAGACCTTTTCGGAAGACTTCAACCAGAAGCTGGTCGGTACAGCACTGATTCTCTCCAACTTCCACCCTCCGAGAACAATCACATTAAGTCCGATGAGATCTTCGATCTGTAAATACCGACCAAATCCACACTGCTTCATCAGAAGTGAGGAGAGAAGTAGATTTTAAGATAGGTCAAGCAGCATGTAACAATGATAGTAGAGACTGTATTTGTAGATGAAAATGTACCGATCATAGGATCATTTCAAGGTTGTTGCAACAAGTATGACTGCCGCCTCCTATCCTTTCTTTAATCCTTTTCCTTCTTGGTCTCATCAGTTTTTAAATTGCAAAGTGTTCTTTCATCATCATCACGATCCTGTTGCGTGGACCGATTTTCGCGAAGTGTCTTTTCATCATCGCGACCCTGTTGCGTGGACCCAATTTCACCCTTTCTACGTTCCGCTATTGAAGATGTCAGCGTGGCTACAATGAATGTTTGGTTTGGAAGTAGCTTCGAATTTCAAGGCGGGAGTAACAAAGCTGTGCAACTCAATATTGCCTAGAGATTGGAATTTATACCCACGAGATTCATTTGATGCTGAAGACTGCTGCCTGATCGCATGCAGGGGATAAACAAGGAAGCACAGGACGTACATACAGTCTCTCCCCCGGCTCGAGTGCCTGGTGTCAAATGGATGGCACGTCTTTCAACATGGTCTTTTACATGAGAATAAAGGACGTATCACCCATTTGACGCTAGGCACCCGAGCCGGGGGGGAGACTGTAGTAACGTTGGTGGCGTAATCACAATGCATTTGTGATTATCCTGCAGTCGCTAGCTTACCAGGCGATAAAGTATAGCAAATAAAAGCTCAGAAAGGCTATGATCCTGGGTCTATAGTAACCCTAGGAGCAGACCTCATGTGGCAATCAACGAATGGGGTTGGTTGCTATAGATTGCTCTTCCCTTGAAGCTTTATGCATTCAGCTGCACGCATTCTGTTGTGGGGCCTCCGGATTATCCCAACTGCAAGCGTGAACGAACATAAACTCAACAGACATGGGATTTTGCACAGATGTCGCTGATCACAGGGATTGATCCAATAGATGCCTAGTGTCTGGGTAGCTTGTGCATAGGTTTTCCCATCAGCTTCGCGTTCACATGATTCTGTAATTCGCCGTTGTTAGGGGTGATATTGGAAAACGCTTGTTCAGATGAGAGGAGGGCGCCCATCCTTAGCAAAATTGACTTGAAGCGGTTGCGCTCTTCAAGGACAATGGTGCTGCCTCTCTAGCACCCATCTGTTGACCTCATATCCGGAAGCTCGCAGAGCTTTCGACATGGCAAGTGATGACATTGCGTTCATAGGCGTTCCAACGACTGGTTCCAAATCCACAGCGCTACGTTGCCCCAGAAATTGGTCCGAAACACACTTATACCGCCAAGGTAGACATATGGTCGTTGGGTGTCATCGCGTTTGAGTATGCATTTCGCCTCCCGACCTTCCCAATGGTAAACGGCTAGTATGATTCTAAACGCTGGTATCGGAAGCTCCCCAGCTAGTCCGGAATCCGCAACCTTACCGGTAATGTAACTACCTAGCGTGGTGGGCTGAACTGCCACGCTGCATCCTCCACAGCACAGGCGCATGTACGCTGGCACGCTGGAACAACACCCCTTCCAATTTAGTGCATGCAGATTCTCTGGTCCCTTAGTGATATGGAATGGCGTGAGGTGATTTTTGTGCAGCCACAGCATCCAACCGGTCTCGAAGAAGCGGTCGGTGTTGTTGATTTTACAAAAACATAGACGCAGGCTGGGCAGCTGGCGGCACGACAACGCCTGGGGGCTGCTAAGATAGGATCTGAGTCGGGAAATTTAGATACCTAAATGGAATACTTATTCATCACATCTGATAGATAGAACCTGAGTGAGTGAAAAAAGAAAATGAGTGAATGCTGTGAACAGCCCTCCTAAAACTATAGTTTCTTATTCTTCAAGAAAGGCATCCACACCCGTTTTCTCTAGCTCATCCCAAAACTCTCCAACCTCCTTCCCGGCTTGTTTGAGTTGTTCCCAGCGCTCTATGTACTGGTTAGCAATGTAGTTAGATGTATATGTACTAGAAACTTACTTTTCTCCTGTGCAGAGTCTTGGTTCTTCTTGAGCTGTGCGTAGGCACCTGCTTCCAATTCCATATACCGTAGCTGGGTCGTTTTGTCTTCGGTCGCCACTTTGGATGAGTAACCCTCTATGAGCGGGATCGACGTCTCTGAGCATGAATTGAACCATAAACCAACTTTGCCTGATGGGAGAGGCTCTTCCTTGACGACGATCAGAGGAAGGTGTGAAGGTAATGTTGGGTAAGGTTTTGGAAAGCGCATGTTCATTTCGTGAGGTGGTTTTTGCCAAACAAAGCTAAGTTCTGAACGGTTCAAGTACCATTCTTTGGTGGAATTTGGCGGGGTCATTGTGGAAGTTGGGGAACCAGAGAAGGCCGATTTGGGTGGGCGAATGATGTGGTGTCTGAAATTGTATTTGGATAAGTAAGGGAGATCAGTGTGAAAGAAAACTTGTTGATTGATTGAGCAGAAAGCTCGCTATATATCCTTCGCCACGAGCGCTTTGACTCTTACTTTACGTGATGCTATTGCGAAGATTATATGCCATACCCTAATCGATCACCAACCAGCGTCTGGTATACATGCATAATTCAGGTTGTATATGGCTAGCGATACTTAGCAACAGAGAGGCATTGATATGCAAGAGTCGAGGAACAAGGTAGCAATAGCTCGCTCTTTTGTGATTTGACGGTTCGTATTCTGCCGCACCTTGTAAACTCATTCATTTTTTATATGCATAAAGAACAGAACTCTACCCCGCTGGAATGGAAAGGAGGTGTTTCAATGGCTTGTTTGTCCTATATAAGTAAAGTGCACGATCTGTTACGGAAAGACCACAACCTGAATTGTGATTGGCGACGATTGACGCGCATGAGAAGCGCTACCTGAGCTCGCGCCCAGCATCCGTGCACTTCAGTCACCCTAGTTCCCCGGTTCAACCTCTTGCTAGCCTATGTCTTGGGCAGGTGCTCATTCCCGCTGAGGATCACATCCATGCCCAGCTTTGAGGGCTGTGATGTGAGGATGAGCGGAATAAGACAGTCTAGTATATCATGCACATCTACCCAGGGCCGAGACGTCCTTCGGTGCATTGCCTTGCCGCCTTCTTAGTCTTTCGATGGTTGCCTTCCTGCACGTTTGCTATAACTCATACCCTGACTTTCACACTCACCTGTTGGGGGCCTTTTACAGCAAGATTGGCGACCTGTCGCGAGGACAAGTCATATCCGCAGCATTCTTGTCGTCCTTCGCTATCCTTGTGACTGGCTCCTCTTCTGTTTCGGTCTTCGCCATACTTCACCGGTCCGACTTACGCCAATCCGACGACTTAGATCTATTGGAATTGATCATTTCGTTGTTGGCCATCCTTTCTGTCCAAGTGATTTAGATCCGCCCCAGCTTTTCCATGACAAAGAAGATGAGAGAGATGAAACACACATTCATCTTCTGTTTGATCTTCTTCATCATCGTTTTATGCATTCGAATTACGGGCTTCTCTATACGACTCCCTAAACGCGTCAAAGAAGCAAACATAACAGCTCACGCTGGAAGTTCCGCACTCAATCTCTTTGGTAGGGTCTCATTGGGATACCTTCTGAAAGACCGTGAACGATGGAACAAAAAACACATGCTGCCCTTCTCCAGCTACGCAATCATTGTATGCAGTGACATTGTAGGTTTTGTATGGGTTAACGATAATTTTCGGCTGCCACTGGTACGCAACGTCTACACAGGATTCTTCATGCTTATATAAACAGATCCGCAGCATTAGTGAAGCTGCCCTAATTTTCGCTCTGTCTTGCCAACAGCATGCGAACGGCAGCTCAAATAGCGCTGACGAACCCATATCCGAGGACCGCTCTGAGGGCACGAACATCGAGACAGGAAGTCAGTTTTGGGTCTCATGCCATCTTTTTGGCTCGGGAAAGCTAAACAAGCACCAGTCAATGTAAAATTCGTATAGACACAACAGTCATCCACCGTGTAGAGCAACATGGCCTACTTACGCCCCCAAATACTCCCGTAGTGACGCACGATACAGTCGGTACAGCATCATTATCTACTTTCCTGTAATCACACACAAGTCGCGGGTAATTTGCACGGCTACTTTGCGTTGAAGGATATGAAGGTCAGAACATGTGTGGGGCTCAAGACAGTGGATTGAGGTACTCTTGCTTAAGGTCAGAAGGCTCCGAAGGACTTTTAATTTTTGCTGTCTAATTCAGCGACTTCATACCTGATTCTAGAGATCGCAAGGTATTACAAAGTGGGGAATAGATTCCGGATGAAGTTATCACACCCTGATTCTGTAGTCTTGTTGTAATGCATTTCATATAGCCCTATGGAGTTCAGGCATGTATCCTCATCGTGTATATCTTCTTTGCCTAACTTTTTCCTACAGGCGCCGATAAACGCCTATGCACCGTATTTCTATCCTGACGAGCCACAACCGCCGCCGCCAACAGTCCTACAAACCGCCAACAATGGATAGTACGCCCAGTCCGGTATGCTTTCAGCCTCCCATCTTCCACACCATACTCACACACAAGATCGTACCAGGAAATCCACAGAGCCAACTCCCTCTACCATTCAGCGGTGATCCTTCGTTATTAACGAGCGATGTCCATCACCCCCCCGTTTCGATGGCTTCATACAACGGAGACCGCTCCGAGAACCCTCCCTCGGCTTTACGTATAGTCGATGAAGGCAAGATGAATGCAATCAGAGCGGATGAAGGGAAAAGATCAAAAGCAAAGCACTACAGTATTCGTTTTGCAGCTGAGGTTTTACCAAAAACTGGAGCAGCTGACATACTTCTCGTGTTAACAGTTTCTCTACCCGAGACTGTATTCAATGTCGTGGTCCTAAATCGAATCACTCTCACACATCTACGAACATACCTAACAAGATTTCTACAGGTCCACCCTGAGAGCCCGGAGGTGGAAGAAGTGGAGTGGATCTTGGAACATATTGATTCAAAGGTCACCAATGCAATGGAGTATAGAAGACTGGTCTTTTAGTACCGAATCAAGGTGTTCTGCCTCTAAAGTCATCGAAGGCTAGATCAACCTGTTATCTGCATATCTTGTGCATCTGATCCGTCATATACTGTATGAAATCGACTTGCATCACTTGGTTGACGGAGCAAGCCTCACTTACATTTGAGCTTTTGCCAGGAGCGACATGAGTGCAAGTTTCAATAGCTATTGTCTGGCCTTGAAATTCATTATTTAGTCGTAGAGGGCCACCCCATCAGTGGCGCACCGTATGTCACGTGTGTTGTAATAATGGTGTGTTGCGGCCGGCTTTCGTTCTCCTTCCACCCCACCACCAACGGGCTTCGCTGCTCTTCATCGACGCTCTTGTGTATCTTAGCTCTACTGCAGTTGATTTACCGAGCGGACTCAATAGGTAGCGAACAGCACAGATGTCAACTATGTAAGTACACGGACCGGTATGTTGCTGCAGATCCTAATGACTAAGGCACTCTGTTCCTTGGACCCAGGCGGAATCAAAAGCTTTACTCATCCGAGTCTATAAAGAACGCGATCGGAGACGGCTCCAAAATCGGAGCACGAGCGAATGTGAAGAACACTTGAGACATATTCTGAGTTTCCATTCATCTAGAATCAACAAGGCCGTATACACGTATCACGAAAAGAACACTCTATCGATCAGTAAAGAGGACACGATGCGGATCCGAGTTGCAAAGTATCGTAGAAGAGTATTACGCCAACATGCCAGCCGAGCAGGGCCGCTCTGTGGATGTACAATGTTCGTCTCTTCCCTGGTTCAACAAGTTTCACCTCTCCCCATGATTGGATGCACCGATACATAAGGTATGAAGTAGAAGAGTGTAAGCCTTCTCTTTCCAAGATTTCTACCAGAAGCGCAAAGCCTGATTCTTATAGTCGTTAAAATTATCGGTTGTAAGGTCGATGTCCAGGCTTGGAAAGACACCTCCCACAGTACTTTTCGAGATTTTCTCTACATAATGTTAGCTCTCAGCACTGGAACAGACTCTTAGCTCCTACTTTTCAATAATGTTGGGTGGACATTGTCTTCCAGTGTCCTGGTATGTAGTGCACCATGTCTGTACCAAGTATACAATGTGTTTGCACTTGTATTTTGATGCCTTGTGATCGCACATGCTGATTTTCGGCAAGTTACTGTGGGTAGGAGGGTATCTGATCTTTTTATTTCAGAAAGTTGCTTTGGTATGGAAGAGCCTTTATAGAAATAGCTGTGTGAGACTATAGAGATACAAATAGGGTCTTAAGCTGTGCTGAAGTCCTCATCCTGCAGCTGTGTTTGAATGGTGACGGAGCGAGCGTCACATGCATTTGAGTGCGGACCAGGTGGTGCCCGGTGAGGAGCCCAACTGCGGCTGCCGGGCCTGTTGGATGACATGCACTCCCCCAAACCCCTCGTCACCGCCATCCAATGCCCCTCATTGCCTTTCTATTCTTAAACCCTTTCAACTCTTCGCATCTGTCCCTCCTCCGCCCTCATTATCCTCGCTACCGCCTCTTCAAAGCTTTCACCTAACATTGAGATCAACAACAAACAACACTTCTTCGAAAAACGGAGATCAATACAACGGTTCAGATCATGGAGGCCTGTAATGGTAGTACCCAACCTTCTCGCCTTCATTCCACCAAATTGTAAAGGACCTAGAAGCTGACACTGCAGTTACCAAATACCAGCTCGTCTCTACCTTCTCGTCGTATCGGGGTTGTCATTCCTCCATACAGCTGTAATCTCTACCTCACGCCCGGTGTTAACGGCTCGCATCTCAGCATCATCAGTCTCAGCTTTAAGGAGCTCCTCGATGGTTCTGTTCTGATAAAGGGCTAAGGAAAGACTCCAAATAGTGGGATAGAAGATTCGAGTCAGATTAAGTGTAGGTGTGGGAGATCTTCACTTCCATCTCCATGTCCAATTGTTGGGGCTGTCATTCCTCAATACAGCTCCCTACCGGAAGACCCACGCTGCAAAAAACTGGAAGATATCTTGCTAGATGACGAACGCTTCGAGGTAGTGTGGAAAAAAGATGGAACCTGTCATTATGTCTGCGGTAGAAGCTGTCGACATGGCTCAGAATGCACAGAAAGGGTTAGGTTTTCTGAAGAGCTGAAACTAACATTCAACAGATGATCCTTGAGAATGTTATGAACGGCTTATCGCTCTGATCCAAGGTCATAACGTCAGAATCGGAACGGATTTCGAAGGTATTTTGGGGCGTTTGATCTTCCATTCCAAGGTTTTCACCACTTCTACTCGGCCTGTGAACATCCAGAAAGAGGATATTTGGAGCGGCCGTGCCGAAATTGTCTTACAGGCACCCAGGACGGCAAAGGTAGATGTGTTGTAGCACGTCTAAGGAGATGACCTTGATTCAATATCATGAGTCTTTGTATAGCAAGAAAGAAACTGAGAGTAGGGATACAAGGGCGGTAGAAGATTGTATGGCGTTATTACGGAATGGATTAACCACTTGTTCCTAACTTGGGAGGGGTTTCTGAGCGCTGCATGTGTTCGACTTAAAGAAGACATTCATGCGTCGAGCTTGAATTTACTACGGAGCGGTTCGATCATATCAAAGGTAAATAGAAATGAGTCCAGCCTCCTACATGCAAATGCTCACCCGCTTACCTTGACGTCTACTTTGAGGTCGGCAGATCAAGACGTCGCGTTCTCTCGGTGCTTAGAGAAACTCTCGGACTTACCTCTGACCATTTTCGGTTCCTTTATCATTCCTCGACGTGCTTATGTGATAGATGCATGAGATTCGCTCTATTAAAACCCGATAATGCCGTGATCGGGAGACAGCAGCTCCTTCAGCCTTCCGATGAGCATGCAAGAATTGTGCTATGAGGCCAATCATGCATATTGGGGCCGTGACATAAAATTCTTGTTCATCTTTCCTTTAGTGATCTAGTGTGAAATGAACCCTGAAATGCCTATGCCCGTCGCCTGCGAGTGTTACTGCCCGAGTTAATTTGATAGGCGCAGCATAAATTCACGCCATTCCCTCTCCATCGCCCCGATTCTGGAAGTGAGATTTCTAGTTCTAGATCTAGCGAAACTCGAGAGCAGAGGGTGTCAGTACAAGGGAAATCAGCTGGTAAAGTCTTGAAAGAGGTTTTTTGGATCAAATTGAGGTTCTGCGGTCAGGTATGGATACATCAGGGGATGTGGACAATGCCAAAATGAAACAATCAACTGGGTAGCCGATATTCTCCTTCGCTTATTGGTCGTCGTCGTCGTCGTTGTTGTTGTTGTTGTTGTTGTTGTTGTTGTTGTTGTTGTTGTTGTTGTTGTTGTTGTTGTTGTTGTTGTTGTTGTTGTTGTTGTTGTTGTTGTTGTT
>JAFISD010000254.1:0-39269 GCA_022560085.1 Helminthosporium solani | reverse complement strand
ATTGGTTGTGTGTGGCTTAATAAACTCATGTTTAGTATGGCTTTTATGGTGTTGATGATCGTCACGCGACTCTGATCGTCACGCGCACAGACACGGTAAACCTTTTAGAAAATGTCAGCAAGTAGTTTTCTCTTGGGATTGGCAAGCGCAATGCAACACTAACCAGTTCCACTTCAATTGTCCAATAGCTTCTGATATAGGTAGTAAAAGAGCCGCTGATACAATTTTAGAAAGCACAGTATATGCAGTGGCTCCTTTGTCAGCCTCGTTGAACGTCTTCCCGCTTAAATAGGAAAGAATAACAACGACTGCAGCCATACAAAGTGCACCAACAGTCCAGGTAATTATCTCGTACAACCATCTCTTGAAAATATTCGTTGAGGTATTTAGTTCTGCAAATTTCCGTTCAAGCTTCTGTGTGACGTCCAGTGAAGAAGTGTGCTCGGTGTATTGTCGAGGATCAGTTGAAATTTCTGGCGATTGTGGAGTCGGGGCCTGGTTGAATGCGTGTACGCTGGTGACGCTCCAAATTTGAGCGGGATGACGTGGTATGGCAGCCATATTTCGTGTTTCCGAGTGGCGGAATGTTGCATTCCAGTCTGCCGGGGTCGCACTTAGATAAAGGTGTCTTCGATGTCCTAAGACAAAATCATCGAGTAGGCTCACTTGAGAAGACTTGATACTAAGAGCTCTCGTTATCGGCTAAGAACAGTTTTGCGGTTCATACACTTCAACGTGCTTCCTGGCGGCTCTGAACTGATAATAGACAGGAAAACAGGCCGACCGCAACATATTCGCGCCGAATGCATATCGCTTCCTGAGAATCTTTCATACGCGCTGCGGCACAGCAGTTTAGCGAGAGATGCTCACCAACGTGCTAGGCCATCATGATGACCACGTATGTCTACATTTGGAACGACTTGGTTGAACAGAACCATACGTTTTCGCTAACATTAAATCAAGGTGTGCATTTTGCAAGGCGCTAGAAGCATCTCGGGGTGACGCTGCGATGTCTTTCGAGATATTCTACTTCGAGATATGCCCACAGAGAACCATGTCTCATTTCTTTCCAATTCGTGTTCAAAGGCTGCAAAGCACGTTGAAGTTTTGATGATAAGCAAGGTGGCACGCTACAACAACATAGATGCTGCTGCCAGCGTTGTTCACCCTATCCAATTCCGATACGCAAACGCTGAAGTGATTGTAAGCGTTCAATTGCTTGTAGGCGCTCAATTGCTTGTAGGCGCTCAATTGCTTGTAGGCGCTCAATTGCTTGTAGGCGCTCAATTGCTTGTAAGCGCTGAGCTGCTTGCAAGCGGTGGGACGCAACCAAGCGCCTAATATATCCTGGAAAGCGCCTCATGATGCACTAGCAATGCTTAGGTACATACGAGGCATCGAGGCTTAACGCCTGCATTCCACGCGCTGTTGTGACCCTGTCATTTCGCAAGGTTGAATCGACCGGCGGCAAGATGAGTTGAGCAGACCAATGATGATCGGCTACCCTGCACCCACTTTTTGGGCTTTCGTTTCACATACATACACACGTGTCCCCTGTGCATATCGAGCTATAATTAGATACTTCGGCAAGGCTCTTGGTATTGAAAAACCACCTATCTAGTGTCATTGAATGATTTTACCACGAGATATGGACATGATTCTTGGAGGAAAACCCGCTCAAAGAATTTAACGAAATGAAAGCAAATTCCTATCTTCTTTAACTACACTTGACGACTACATGATCTTGGCTCGCTCTGTTGGGCTTGATGACTGAGATCTCACTACGACGTAATTATTGTAGATGGCCTCTACGGAGTACAATGACTTCGCTCTTTACGTCTAGTGCCTTGATCCCTGTCCGTTTACTTGTAGCTACACCTCACTAGATCTATACATACGAACGTCTTTGTATAGTACAGCATTGAGTTGCTTCCTAGTGCCTCCGATGACCGTCTATTGCATTCATCCTAGTAGAAGTTGGAGATCACTTTTCAGTATTGTTCAAGAACTTTAAATGATTTGTGAGAATTCTCTGACTTGCTATGCCATCACCGATTATCCCTCATCATGAAATCTCCACAACTTCAAAGGAACCGACAAGCACAACTCCTGTGATTTTGATTTTGATGGGCGATTATTGGTGATATGTATATTCGCACTCACAGCCCACACAATATAAGTTATGGGAAGGTTACAGAAAACGAACCGCTTGTCACCAGCGTTTTCTTCTAGATTACGACCAGGTACGAGCCAAGCACAGAGCTTCCTGTCCTCTATTCTGTCCTGTGCAAGGCAGATAGAGTAAGCTTCATGTGGAACTTCGAGTAGATCTATTACCGTAGCCAATAACAAAACCTAAGTCCTAGGAGCTTGATCGACCTTCCAACTTCCCTTTCTAACGTATGTCGTTGAGTCAAGCTTTGTGAAAAGGTGTGAGCGCCCATAGAGCAGCCTGACCCAGACCTCTACACCCATTATGCGGCCCACACGTGTGATCGTTGAGACTAATACAAGAGAATAGTATCGGTAAGGGCTCTTGATGTTGAAGAAGGTCCTGTCACAGCAACATGGTCCCATCAACACGGATAATAGCTCGATATCATCACTTTGCGATGAATTGGCCGCGTTGAAGCGCTTAGATGTCGTGAGATCGAAAGAGTCGGTGTGAATTCAAAGACTGAGTGCGTCGAATTCGGGGTTCACGAAAGAGGTCGTCGAACGAAGGAAAATATTAGGCGTGCACTCCCAGAAGCTTGGGGTCGGTGACGAAGGTACATGCATGCGGCGAGGTCATCAAAGCCCGGCTAGTGCTGCGGAAGAACGGGACGAGGCTGCAGGAAGCTTCGAATCCCATATTCAGGTCGAAAAATCTGGCAGCTGCAAGTCATCTATCCGTCGCAAGCCTGAGTTCTATACGTCTTCCTCTTATGATATTGCATTTTTTGTCCTGTGATCACACATGTCCAGTGGGACCTAACTAATATAACAGGAAAACATACAACACGTCTGCAGTACAGAAAGTATCTTTCATGGGATATACACAATCGACCAGAATGACGTGGCTGGAGAAATGTTGTTGGAGATAATACGATAATGCGAACCTGGCGCTAGAGATGTGAAAAGCAGCCAGGATTCATACGTCAATAAAGTACACATTCAAGCAGCCCATCTCTTCTAGACCATAGAATATCAAGTCATTGAAGACTGAATGGCGCTCGTAGCGCCAATACAAATATCGCGTGGACGGTTGAAATGTGATGAAGTTCCAAGGTCGCTCGAACGGTCAAAGGCGCGACAGGCCACTCACCCTTAGCCAATCGCTCTGATCCCGCATGCAGGTCCAAGGCGCTGCCAAGACTGGTCGCATGTACGGTATGGTTGCAATTGGTCAGTGTTCGTTGACAATGTTGAAGCAGACGAGGGGAAATTACAGGTGCAGAAAAGTTCTTGATTGTAGTCTAATGAATTTGCGAGGAAAACGCAAGATCTCGTGGCGCGCAAGCTGCTTGGATTGTGGTGGATTCCGACCATTATCACGTCGATCCAGCCCTCCACCGAGCCCTGCCTGACATTCCGTGTTCCAGCATGACCTGTCCTCAGGTTTCATCCAACCGAACCCATGCATCACTCCCCATGCCGTCTCGTCGTTCTCCCAATGATTGTTCAAAACTCAACTTCCCCTAGATTCGTGTAACCTCATGCGGTAGCATGAAGGTTTTTAGGCAGTGGTCCTGCTGCAAAAGTAGGCGCTAGTTGGTGTGATAGTGGAGGCATGAAGGTGTTTCGAAGCATTGCACAAAGCGTTCGCTAGGATCAACTCGAGGTTGATAAGAACCATGCCTTGTCCCCGTTCATTCTGAATCAACTTGCGGTTTGCAGAGCAACTACCAGCACATTTTTTCTTGACATCTCTTCCGACTGTGCCTGAACGACGACGTTGTCCTTCTCTTAATCTGTTCGCGTAACCCTGAACATTTTCTCCGACTTGTCATCGTTCTCCCGCAAAGATGTACCGAAACATCGTCTATCTCACCGTCGTTCTCCTGGTCCTTTCCGTCTCCGCGGCTCCGCTACCGGCGACTAGTGTAAGGTTATCGTCCTTGAACCAATGACATAGCTGATTTGGGGTACAGAATACACGACTCGCTCGACAAATCGCTAAGCCTGCCCTGGAGGCACGTTTCGCTATCGACGAGAACAGAGTACCTGTCGAAAGTTTGGTGCGACGAGTTGACGAAGGCGCGCTGGCCGATGCTGTTGAACGCCGTATCGTTATTGAAACTGATCCCGAGCGCGGAGCCGACATTGACGAGAACAATGAATAGGTGCAAGCCGCCTTGGAACGACGAACACTTACTGAGGAGACTTGAGCTGCCAAGTAGCTCCATTTGATGAATCATCCGGAAATGCACCCGACCGCAGCCCGTTTCTTGTTTGTATGGCGTGCACTACGCCTAAATCTTTTAGTGTCTATTCACCTGGCAACCAGTTGAGAGAACTTCTCGAATCGGTATGAATTGCTTGGTTTTCTATATCTTTCTTCTTTGCGGTCTTATGTTGCTGAGATTCCCATGTTTCTTTTCTTTCCTATATCTTCTGTATTCATATCCAGCCGGGTGGTGCCTGGTTGGACTTCTTTGGTGTCACTGGAGAAAAGAGGTTGCCGGAGACTCTCCACCCTTTCGTAGGAAGCAATTTTACTTTCAATTTCTTCGCTTTCGCTCGAGGTGTCTCATTACCGGAATCTTCATTCGCAATGCGCTGCTGATAATGATCCGGTAAGCCATAGAGAAGTGTAGCAAGCGCCGATGTCTTCCAGATGCCTATTTTGTCTCGCTCCTTCGATGTCTTGAGTATAGTCGCCAGAAGGAAGAACAAGGTAGCAAACAGGAGACCCAAGGGAAGAGTAAGCCATTGCCAGCGAACATCAACGAAATTCTCCTGGTTGAACGCCAGGCCAACAACCATTTCGTTGCTGTCTGAAGATCGAATCGCATCTGTAAGTGCTTTCGCTAATCTTTCCATGTGGTGTGTTACATTGTTAGGCAGCATCCAAGGATTCCTTTCCAGGCTGCGCACCGTGGGTCCCTTCAAAGCTAATTTATACTTCATGAGAAGCTGCTCAGACTCATTTCTAGCTACGACGTATGAAGGAAACACGTCGTCAAAAGAAAATATGGTTGAGAAGGCCGTGTCATTCGAGACACCATACCAAGAGATATTGTGCCCGTCGAACGGAGCTTCGATACTGACGTTCTGAGTGTAAAATAGTTCAGTGCCACTAAAGGCGCCTTCGAATACTGAAATATTTTGCCACGGGTTCGGCCCTTCGGTAGTGTTGATATACGTCCCTGTGACTTGTTCTTCGTACGTAGCGAGATAGTAAGAGGACTTGATGGTCTTGACACACCATGATAAGACGCATTCATGTACTGTAGGCTCTTCGTCACTGTACACGCTTTCCAACCCATTCTTAGCACCTATGATCAGGGCATCAACGATCGGATTGCGTAGATGCTTGAAATTGATGGAGCCACCGTACGACTGTTCCCTGTTGGGGTTCGAGACCAAGGGAATGATTCTGGACAACAGAGCTTCCCCTTGAAACGTGTGATTAGTACTGTTTGTATTTGAAGGCCCCACGGTATATCCAGATACGAGGACCGGGTCGGCACTCGTTGCATTGAGAAACCAGCCGCACACCGTGCCTTTTGTGTGTTTATGAGTTGAGCCAGGAAAAGTCGAAATCCAATCTAGAGAGGAGTTCATGCAAGCATGAGTAAGAAGCTCCGGGATATTTACACATTGACTACAAACACCGAGAGTTTGATATGGCGGCCAGGTACAATTTCCTGTGGGGCACGATAGTGGTATATCTGCGCGGGTCCCGTTACCAAAAGGTACAGGTTGTGTACCGTTGTCGTAGAAATAAGGGTCCGCTGTAACCTGAAGAACTTGGTCCTGTCGAGCAACTTGCACCCCAGACTTGATGTCTACGGCCACATAAGGAATATACTGGACAACCCGAGGTATGGTACTAGTGCCGTTCAGGCTCCAACGTTCGGGGAAATCCACAACTTGTTGAAAGAAGGGGTCAAGCGCCAATGCAAATAGAGTGATCATCGCCCCAATAGCTGCCAAAGCCTTCCCTTTGGTTCGAATAAGAAGTAGAAACGAGCCCCATGGTCCTCTGCTGGCATTATCAAATATTTCAAAATCCCACATGGTCTTCGAATTGCCTTGAAACCAGCTCCACTTCAGCTGACCAAGAGCTTCCGAGACTGGTAGTATGAGAGCAGCGCCGGAAATTTTCGAGAGAACGGCAATTAATGCATTCAACGTAAGGCCACCAGGCCATCTAGGCAACCTCTGGTCTCGATAATAGATGAGAATGCCGACTATGGTAGCCATCGACACCGCGCTCACGCACCAGCTAATGACTTCAAGAAGCCATCTTTTGGCAACGTTTCCAGACCGGTTGTATCGCCAGATTCGTTCTTCGATACGTTGAGCTATGTTTGAGTTCCGGTTTCCCTTTTCCGGATCGGGTGGTAACGGTGAATTAGGGCTTTGGAACGATGGCAAGTCGCCAAGTCCCAAGCCAACCTTGCTGTTCCTACCAGGATGAGGCGGGCTTCTCTCAGCCTGCTTTGTTCCGATGCTCGGATGCTTCTCCAATTGGATGCGGGGTCGACCCACGGGGGAAAAACGCAAAGCAGGTCTTCGTGAAGGGGGTTCGGCGATCTCTGGCGGAGGTTGCGGAAGCGACTCTGGAATAGGCCAGATGGGAGAGAGGTTTGTGAATTGAGTTCCTGCCGAAACTGGAGAGACTTGGGTTGGGATGTTGGTGAATTGAGTGGATGCAGCTGCAAGATACTGTATGGATCGTTTCTCGGTTCGGATTTCCGGGCTCAGAGCGATTGGAGATATGGATCTGTATGACCTTGCAGTTCCACTGTTGTCGTTGGTCTCAAGGTAGATCGGAATGTGTGGGTAAGGGGGCCACTGCTGTGACTTTGATGTTCTCGCCATGGCGATGAAATATTAAGAGGGTATAATAGTGAAGAATAACTGCATCTGAAGAGCCAGCAATAACCGGCTAATCTGCTTCAATGACAGCAAAAAGCCGAACAGTCCTCTCTGAGAAACAAAATAACTTGATTGTAGAGTTTAGCAAAAGACCTCTTGTCGAAGAGTCAAAGAGTAAGATGGGGAAGCTTGGCTAGTTGAGAAGGGCGACTATACTCTCTCTATGCTATACCGATGCGTATCTTTAGCCCGGTTACACAGCGGCGTAGTCCAAGATTAACGACCGGGTGAAACACCAAACGTATTTTTTACCGGGGCAGTGCTCACTGTCTTCTGGAAACATAACTGACCGGTCGTGTTCTCCACTCAGAGTAGACTGTAAGCGCGGCCATCCCACCTGGGGCCTGGTTTGGCGCGCCAAGAGAAGAGGCTCAAAAGGGAACATCATCATTAGAGCTATGGCAGTCAACGGATAGCATTAGGCCGAAGCTTCGTGCCCTACAAAAGTAGGATATAAGCGCTGGTCACCTGTCCAACAGGTGCTGTTGGCGCCGCGAGGTGTATGCATATATTTAGGGCTTCGCCCCAATCTTGCATCGGAAGAATCCCATCGCGTGCGGCGCGGTCTTCAAGGCGGTTGCCGTGGAAAAGGCGAAACGGAATGAGCCGTGCCGTTTCCCATTGTCCTCCCGTGATAGCCGGTGCGAGACGACCGCATTCACGCTGGCATACCGTAGATACGAGAAGGCGATGATGGTTGAGCTGAAGTATCTACCAGTAAGTCGATGTATGTTTCGTCTCTGGAGGTTGAGATGGAAGCCAAGCCGCTAAATAGGCGCTAGTTAAATTTAGACGACCCTTATCGATAGAACATTCACTTCATTCGTCATCTCGCCAACATCTACATTACTCTAACGTACGCTCCAGCCTCCTGCTTTTCTAGTCGCCGCTCAGTTGCGATTCCAGTTAGATGCTACAAGCACGCGCTACAGGAAGAGTTTTCAACTCTGCCGTGCTCTTTGACAGAAACAGAGACTACGCCACCCACCAACATACCCGCCACCGTTTGCTTCCTCCAGATCGGCGGCAACATCCTTAAGTAATAGATCGTCGTAGTGTTTCCGCTTCGCATTTCGTTTCGAACTACTTCAGCCTCCTTTCCGTGCTATGCGATCGATCGATAGCCGCTCAACCGCAGCGAAGATGCCTCCTATTCGCCCTTGGACGGTATGCATAGACGTCTGTTTCTATGCCAAGGGAGGCGTTCATCCCGCACTAGGTAATTGGGCGACTATGTAGCCCGGATTGTATGGACTTGGACCAATGCTATGCCTGGTAGTGTTTGATGGGTTCATCAGTTGAGGTTACGGGGAGCATTCAACGTCTCCGGCAAATACAACGGGACTCGGCTCACTTCCGTGTCGAACCTCAATCCTCATCAGAATTTCACTTGTCGAAAAATCGATAGTTTGACATCGCCCCTACAGGATACGACTCTCAGACCGCACTTGTAGCCTAGTGAGTCCTACAACGCATGAATGGCCTTACTTCTGAGACCTGCCACAGCGCTTAATACGTTCTTGAATGCTTCTTATTTGTTTCCAAAATACAGCCAAATGGGTCCGTTTGGAGGGCCAGGAGGTCCCGCAGCCTGATCGTCACCACTCAACCGACTGCTCCAACCACAACTCCCTATGATGAGCATCGCTGACCCTGTGTATTAGGTCTGCATATACAGCTACTAATGATGACAACAGTATGGCTATTGCATAATCCGGGAAATCATGCAGAGACAGGGAGAAGTAAGCATGTGCTTCAGCCTTCAGCCTCCTCCGACCTGGCTGATCACGCGTCAACATGGCGCCAGTTCAAACCTATCTAAGCTTGGTAAAATTATCGGTCCTGGGTATGATGAAGCGGCCAGAAAATCTGTTATGTCAATTCTGACACTAAGTATGTGAATGTCGTCCCTTTGGTCTCACTCATCAAAATACGGCATTGTCATAGCCATTCTCTTACCTGACGTATCCGCCATACTGAAAGCATCTTCCAAAAGAGACGTCCATTCTTAATCACCACTAGATAACATCCTGCCCCAATCATTTTTTTCCAACGGACGATCGCTCCAAATTGACTCACATTGTAGACCCGCTACGATCATGCTCTCCCAGCGCTAGAGATTCCAATGCAAAAACGCCAAAAGCAATGCAGCACAAAACGGGCATACCGCTTCACTCAAGAAGATATGTGGATCTCTGAGCTATATAGAAATCAATAAAAATCAACCCATGATCATGAAGATTTCAAAGATGTAGTCACGTCACTAAACAGTGAGAAATCCAGAGGTCAAGAAGAAACAAGTTAGCCCAGAGCTTTCATCCAAGCACGGCGTAAAGCAAAAGCTTGATTCGCTTTTCCTACCTATCTGCATGTAAGATCATTGACACAGCCCCCCAGCAATTGAAATCGCGGTGAAACATGGCAAGAAAGCGGCTAGCCAATAGTAATAGTTTGAGTAATGTAACCACCCACCTACTCTACCTTGACGGCGGACCTGTAGCTCCCGAGAGCCTTGGCCTCACCGACATTCTATCTCCCTGAGACAAACGTATAGCCAGGGAAACCAAAATCTTGGGGTATTTTATACATGTAGTCGAGTTTCTCCCTCATACAAGTCCAAAGTCCACCATATTTTGCTCGAATTCATCGATTAACCAATCGCATCATCAATCATCCCGACAGAAGGACAAGTTGCACGCAGTAGTCACTCTATTCACCTTCACTACCAGGCATTCCGTTCAACCACATTCCCCCTATCCCTTCATTCACAAGGGCACTGTGTCATCCCAGCCTACCTATAGTCATATTCTCACCCTACACATCAACCTATGCACCCACCCATAAGCCCCACATGATCGAACATCTTTCACCACCATACCCAGCAAGTCCAAACCACACTCCTTTCTAAAAAGGAAACCACAGCCTCGCAACCGCATGACCTCTCTCTACTAAGCAATCAATCAACCGGTCGTTTGACATACACACAGACACTTCAGTCACATCCAGCATCGCCATCACCATCACCATGCCAAAGTCAAAATACCCCCCCATCCACCCACCACCCAACATATCCTCGACCAAACCACCCACACTTACACATGGCCACCGTACCCATTCACCATCCACCTACACACAAGTCCTATCCCAAGCATCATTCATGGAGAATACGCGCATACACAACACACAAATACTAGCAAACCAACCAACGACAATACCACCACCACCGCCGCCGCTGCCACCGCCAACACCAACACCACCATTTCACTTCCAAAGAGACGAAACACCACAGCAAAAAGTCCAACTGGAACGATGGGTACAATTTCATAGTTGTCATGTACATTCCACAAGAAATCATGGCGAAGAGCATAGATCTGACGAATTCTCCATCGATTTTGCGTACTTATCCCGATTAACCGGTCCTATAGATGCTCATTTCTCCCCCTCTCTCTCCCCTTCCCTCCCTCCTTGCCTATGCTTGTTCTTTCTACCGAGTATCCCTTCCTTCCTTTTTCCCTCCCTCCACGAAACATTCACAACAATACATAACAAAGCAAAGCCCAATCACCAAAAGAAGCGAATATCACATGATTCTCCGCCCTCCTACCCCCTACCACCACTACGCACACACGCGCAAGCAGTACAGGCAGTACTGAGTGCACAGCTAATTGGCCAATTGTTCTATTTATTCTCATTCTCATTCTCATTCACATATCCATATTCGCCCTCTTACTCATATTGCACCCGTCCATTTGCATACCGAAACGCAAACTCCGCCCAACCACACAGACTATCCACACCAGCCAAGAGAGTACCAGAAAAAAGAGGTAACTTTGTCCCAAGGTTATCCACCATCACCACTACCACTACCAACACCAAAAAGAGTCACTATCCGTCCATCCATCTGTTCACAAAGCGCTTAGCATTTTGCGCGCGACGGTTCAAGGTATCATGGTCATTGGAAAGACCGGTGTCAGTCTATAGTACATATCGTCGTTAATGAAAAGGGCTAAGAACTAGAACCCCCAACTTCGCTGATGAAACGACAAAGATTGGGGGAAACGAGGCTGTATACGTCCAGTGAAGGGGTACACAAGCCGTCGAAGAAGGAAAAAAATCATATCGAGGGGAGTAACCAACAGCCATACCAAAACATAACACTGTCGAGAGGAAATAGTGTATGCGAAAAGGTAGGCATGGAGGAAAGGGGAGAAAGAACACAATCAAAAACTTTTGGGTGCATTCAGGAGTCCGTCCACCGAAGAGAGAAAAGCCGTGAGCCGTTAACCATGCGCCATTCGCCGTGAAGAAAGATTACCGGACCGTCATCAAGATGTTGCCGAGGAACTCATGCTCAGGGCGAGAATCCTAGTCGGCGCCAGCTAGAAGCATAGTTAGGCCTTGTCTTCTTTGGATTCCTCCTTGGAAGCATCCTTCTCCGGCTCACCATCTTTGTTCTTGACATATTCGTCGTAAACAGTCATGGCTTCGTCAACCTTGGCACGGAGAGCAGCGTCGTCGCCGGTACTGTAAATGTTAGGATATATACATGGGTGGTAAGCTGTAGAGGTACTTACAGGTTGATCAGCTCGCTGTTGTCCATCTCAAGGAGCATACCAGTGATCTTGCCGGCCAACTCGGGTTGCATCTCGTGGATCTTTGGGTAGAGAGCCTCGCCGAGCATCTGCTTCTGCTGGCCGGCGGGAGCGGCAGTCAGAGCGGCCATGTCGACGCCGGGGGCGGCGGGGACGTTGGGGCGACCGCCTTGAGAGAAGCCGGGAGCCGTGGGCTGACCAGGACGGTTTTGAGGAGCGCCACCGCGACCAGCCTGCGGGGGGAAGGCTTGTCCAGCACGGATGCCAGGACCGGCGTTGAGGGGAGGCATACCGGGCATACCGGGCATCGGTCCACGGGAACCAGCACCGCGTCCACCCATAGCTTGCTGAGCAGCCTGAGCAAGCTGCATGTACTGCTGGTTCATGTACTGAGGGGGGAAGGTACCAGGAGCCATACCGGGAGGCATGAACATGGGTGGGATCTGCTGAGCATTGGGAGCACCACGTCCGCCAGGCTGGCCAGGAATGCCACCGGGGAAACCACCGCGGCCGGCTTGCTGACCGGCAACGCCAGCACCCGGGAAGGGGATCTGTCCACGACCGCCCTGAGGAAGGAACATGGGCTGTTGACCGGGACCCATGTACATAGGGGCCATGCCGCCGAACTGCTGCTGCTGCTGTTGTTGCATGCGCAGCTGGTTGCGGGCCTGGATAGTAGCCTCGAGTTGGTTCTTGCGGACATCCTTGCGCTGAGCGAGGGCGACGTAGAGGGGCTTACCACCCATCATCTTTTGGTTCATCTCGGTGACAGCCTTGGTAGCTTCATCGGGGTTGCTGAAGCAGACGAAGCCAAAGCCCTTGGACTTGCCAAGAATCTTCTTCTCACCCTTGATGGTGACCTTGTCCTTCTCGGAAGACTCCTTCTCGCCTTCGGCATCCTCGCCGGCATCCTCACCCTCCTTCTTCTTCTCTTCCTTGTCCTCGTCGGACTTCTCGGCCTGGTCGGCAGGGATGGCATCACGCATCACCTTGGCAGAGGTAATGGTACCACAGGGAGCGAACATCTCGCGGAGCTTCTCGTCATCAACATCGTCGTCGAGGTTCTTGATGTATAGGTTGACGCCCTGGTACTTGGACTGCTTCTCGAGACGAGCAGCCTCGTACTGCTTGCGTAGCTCCTCCTCACGCTCGTGCTTCTTCTGGGCTCGGCCAACGTAAAGCTTTTGCCCGCGGAACTCGGTATCGTTGAGGGTTTCAACGGCGTTGGAGGCGGCGTCGTGCTTGATGTAGTTGACAAAGCCAAAGCCGCGGCTCTTGCCCTGTTCATCGCGCGCCACAGAGGCGGAGGTGATGTCGCCGTGCTTCTCGAAGAGCTCGCGGAAGTCCTCGTCGCTCACACCAAGGTCAATGTTCTTGACGTAGATGTTGGTGAAGTTGGCCTTCATCTCCTCAAACTTGGACATGCGCTCCTTCTTGGGGATGTGATGGCCGACAAAGACCTTCTTCTCGTTCAGCAACATGCCGTTGACGTGCTTGATAGCGTTGTTGGCGGCCTCGGCAGTCTCGTAGTGGACGAATCCGTAGCCCTTGGAGTTACCAAGCTCGTCCTGGGCGACCTTGCAGCTCAAGATGTTACCAAAAGCCGCGAAGGTGTCGTGCAGCGCCTTGTTGTCAATGGCGTGGTCGAGGTTCTTGATGAAGACATTGCCCTGGCCCGTCTTGCGCAGGGCAGGGTCACGCTGAGACCACATGATACGGCACGGCTTGCCCTTGATGACGGTGTAGTTGAGCTCCTCGAGGGCCTTCTCGCCATCCTCCGAGCTGTTGTAGTTAACATAAGCGTAACCGAGCGAGCGACGGGTGACGGCGTCACGGCAAACACGGATAGAGGCGACCTGGCCGATGGACGAGAACAGCTCGAAGAGCATAGCCTCGGTGACGGAGGGGTCGAGCTCGCCGACATAGAGAGAGGCCGAGTTGGGGTGGGCGGGGGTCGCGGAGGCAGGAGTGGCCTCGCCCTGGGCGGCAGGCACATTGGTGTTGAGCGAGGTGCCGTTGGAGTCGGCAGCGCCGTCCTGGACGGGCGAAGCAGCGTTGGCGACTTCAGCAGACATGTTGTTTATCTGGCACGCGTGTCAGTCAAGTGTATCTGGCGGTCAAACTTTTACGGGCAGGTGCGATGCGGAGCAGGGTTACAAGGGCAGGCGCGCTCGCTTCGCCAAAAAAAATGAAGAGAAAAAAAAAGTAGGGATAGCGGGACACTCACCTAACGCTGCTAGGAGCTGCGGGGGGAGAAAATAGCAACGTAAGATGCAGTTTCTAGCGGTCTCAACGAGCGTGTAAGCGGACAGGCACAACACGCGCAGAGCTGCTTCGGGAAGGGCTGGCGGGCGGGCGTGTGTGTGAGAGAGGTCGAGGCAGAACAACGGTCAGACGATCAGCAGCAGCGTGAGGGAGAGACGGTGAGGGTGCGACGACGGGGGCTGGAGTGGTCGAGACGTGTGTTTTTTGTAAATTTTCTGTATTTTTTTGTTGCTTTTCTTTTCTGGATGGTCCGCGGAGAGACCGAAAGCTGTTTGGTGGGGGGGAGAATGCGGTGGGTTGTGTCGAAGCGTTAGGAGGGACAAGGCGAAGGAGGATTGGGTTTATAACAGCAACAAAGATTTCTGGCAGGTGCGCGGGCCAACGGCGCTAGTGCCCGTTTGGGACGCGCTATTGCGGCAGTGAATGGCCACGCGAACCGTGGAAGGCGGACACGACCACAGCAAGACAGCCGTGGGCAGAAAAAGCGGATGGGGTCAGTCGACGTTGTTTGGCAATGCGATGCGTGTGCGTTTGTGTTTGTATTTACATTGACATTCATACATATGTACTTGTAGATGTATCCAGGGTGACTTCAGGGTCAAATCAAGGGTCACTTCCACATGTGCACGACAGACCTCACATCGCGCCTACTTGATCCAAAGTGCAGACTAGACCAGATCCGTCACTCATAGCAGGTGCGATGCCTCTCTTTCTTTCTCTTTCTCTCCGCCTCTCTCCGCCTCTCTCTCTCTCTCTCTCTCCCTCTCCCTCTCTCTCTCTCTCCCTCTCCCTCTTCATCTCCCTCTTCCTCTCCCTCCCTCCCCCTCTCTCTCTGTCTGGCTGTCTGTCTCCCTCCTCCACCCCTCACTCACCCTGACCTCCTTCACAGCGGACTCCCTGCACACTCCCCCGTCTCATCAGATCATCAACGGGCACCAACTCTTTATCCGTCCTGCAGGCAACCTTGCCAGCAACACAGCCAAGCGCCTGCTATTCATTCACCTGATGCACGGGCAAATAAACAGCCGGATGCACAAACAGTCAACCAGCCAGCCAGCCAGCCAGCTAGATATACAGAGAAACGATTTCGCCATCGCTCTCTCAAATAAGTCGGAAATCGAAATTGGAATAAGAATGGGTATCTGTGCAGAATGCAAGTACAAAACAGCCAATGTAAATCGAACCCCCGTCCCCACCTTCCCCCCGTAAATGCAAATTGTGACCCAAATGCGCCTCATATCACCCAACTCACTCCTTGAGACTGTCGTCCCACCCGCCATGTTCGGTGAGGAAATCTTCTACATGCGTTTTACACTCCTCCAGTTTTCGGCCGAGTGCTTCACCCCACTGGCTCTCTACAAGACCAACCTTGTCCTTCAGATCATCCGTGAGTCGTTGCTCCTCGTCTTCGCGGATAGCCCTCATCTCGTGCTCTACACTCTGCAGATCCTCGCCTTCCAGGATCCTCTGCGTCTCAACCAGCTTCGTCCCGGCTGTCATGACACCTGTCTTGACCTCGTGGAGCAGGCACAGTAAATTTGTTTGTGATTCGATGAACTGGTACGCCGATCGTCCGGCGTGCGCGAGAAGGCTGTACAGGTACTGCATCGGGAAGCTGTGGTACTGCGGGTTCTCTTCATATTCTTGCGGCGGAATCAAGATCTCGAATCGATGCAACGAATGCGGTACTTTTTGCACAATGGCGAGAAGACCGGGTGCGATATCCCAGAACGCCGACAACTGCGCCTCGACACCCCGTGTAACGTTCTGCTCAATCGCATTCATAAAGTCTTCGTAGCGCTTCAGAATCTCCTTCTCCCATGTCACCTTCCGATCTTGTGCGTCACGGTGGAAGAAAGCAGTCGCCTCGGTAACCTTCTGCGTATTGTTTGACTGTGTATACGGTAGGACGATGATATCCTTGTACAAGTCGTTTCGCTCGTCCTCTAGCTCAAACAACTCCTTGTGCAGCTGCTCGCGTGCCTCGAACAGCCATTTGAGCAGTGTAAGCATTTCGAGCAGCTCTGGTTGCTCATCGCCCTCCTCTTGCGTCTGGTTTGGATTCAGTTTCTGGGCATCATCGCATAATCGACTCTTCAGGTGCTCAATCGAAGCCGAAACCTTCGTGATGCGCTCGCACAACATGGCATGCAGAGGATTAGCAACATCGGTTTGAAACATATCGAAGATGTTCTGGACCACATCCTGAGCACGTTTTTGCTCGCGGGTCTCAAAATCGGCCTCAGTCTGCGCTGCATCCGCGTAGCTGAGCACCCCATTCCGAATATTCTGTTGGATGTTGTACCGAAGTTCTGCTCGTCGTTCAGATAATCCCGTGCTCTCCTGCTCTTTTCTAGCGCTGGTTTTTGTGTTGAAATGCTCTTTGGTCGTCTTGACTTCTTCCATATCAGACAGGTTACGAAGACTGCCTCGAATGGGCGCCAGATTGGGATGATTGTTGTTGACTGCCGGGTGATGTCGTGGGTACGGAGGTGGCAGCGTCACCAGCCTCGAGACATCCAATTTACGCGGATCTGGCGTTGCGGGTGCCGAAGAGGGCAAGAAGCTGGACATCTGCCGCTTAGGCGTCTCGTGGAGACCGACCTTCTCGGGAGGATATTCGTTCGGTCCATATGCTGACCGACTGCTAGACTCGGCGCGATGACCAGGTGACGGCGCATCCTGTCCAGCCCATTGCAGGCTCTCTTGAGCTTCTTTAGGCAGAGACATATACTTTGACTCCCTCTTGCTTCTTTCAAGTCTCCTATCACCAACACCTGACGACCCACCGTCATTACTAGCTTCCCACCAACGACTCGCCGATCTGCCTCGCGAATCCTGCTCATCTGGCACAGTGCTCATTGCCATACTTGGGATGGGCGATAGAACAGGCTTGTAGTTCCAAGATGCATCGCGTTGCCTCTGACCCGGTGCATCTGAAGGAGAAGCGGAGTCTTGAGTGAAGTTCGTGATTGAAGAAGCCGGACTTGCGGCAGTGGTGGGGACGGAATTGGAGAGCCTGGTATCGGGGGACTCGCCAGTCGAGGCTTGCGATCGGCTGCCACTAGGTATTATGGATGAACTCTGGGCGCTAGGCGTGACCGACCTGCGTCCAGGACCATGATACGATCGCCAAAGATCCCTCGTCAACTCCAGAACATCGCCAGCCATGGCATCAAAGGCGACAGAGTAGCGATCACGTCGGAGTCTGGACTCGTTGACAATGAACTCGGCGAACAGTTCCAGTCTGTCTTGATCTGACCGTGCTGCGGCCTCGCTCTCGATGAACTGGCGATGGCGTTCGATAGCAGCCTGTGCAAATGGATCACCTTCCTTGGGCTTCGGTGTACTCGACAATGAAGCTTCTATCGCGGGATTTGATAGATTGGATGTCTGAGACGTTGGATGATTCGCAGCTCCTGAACTGTCAGTCAGGTCCACGTCACGATCGTCACCATAATGGCGGAGAGGTGGAGTAGGAAGAGCTTTGGAGGGAAGTGACGGAGGAGCTTTCTGAGAACGATGAGTATCGAAAGTATCCGTACCTGGCGAGAACGGCGGCGTAGGAGCGGCACTAGAGACGATCCTCTTGTAAGCATCGTGTCTTGGGGTGGTGTTCGACGACCCAGGATCCTCCATCAAACCTGAGCTTTTCGGCGACCGTAGCGGTCCAGCACTTCGCGGTGTGCTTTTGTTGACGGCCCCTCGACGACTCAAACCGCCGTCGGGAGTCCCCAGTGAGAGATCAGCCGGCCGGGCTGCGGTAATCTCCATGTCTTGTGCCCATGGGTTATTGTTGGGCTCGATTCGCTCCCGAGCCGCGCGACTTTCACTTCGGCGTTCCCTAATACCACGATTACCACGATCCTGTTTGGGGCTACGATAGAGGGTGTTGCTGGAATGAGACGTCGATTCTGTAGGTCCTGAAGCGGTCGAACTGCCTTCACTTTCAGCGACAGGTCGCTCAGCACCTCGAATCATCTGTGGACTAGTATCGATCTGAAGCCCTGCCGTTGCCCTTGTCTGACTTTGTGCGCGTTCTTCTTGCCAGCCTATCGGTGTAGGCGGGATGGGGCCCAGAGTACTCTGACCCGGCCTTCTTGTAGGGGGAGCGGGAAGATGAACAGATTGCAGATGAACTCCGGAATCCATTCCACGCCCCAGACTCTGCGATCTTGAGCTGCTTGGTGGTGGGCCAGGTGGTGGCGGGCCAGGTGGTGGGGGAGGCAGAGGTAGACTTTGCTCCCAGTTGGGAGGGGTCGGAGAGTTTTCAATGGGCGTTCGAGACGCAGAAGTAAGCACGCCAGTAGACGCAGCTCTTCGAGAGCCCGGTGCACCGATTGGCGAATATGTTTCTGGGCTCCAGCGACGTTCTGGCATATATTGATGGGAAGGACGAGGTCCGACCAGGCCGGGCGATGAGGGAGCACGTTGAATCGCCTCGCTGGTGTTGAGACGCAATGACTCGATGTTGCTCGGGCCCGCACTATCTATATGTTTGTTCCTGAAAGACGAGAGACTGAACTTGGAGGTCAATTTGTCGCGTGAAGCTGAACGTTTGGTCCCCGACGATGGAGGCGGAGGGAACAGCGGGTTCGATGTCGCGCTAGTAGCGCTTGAAGGTATCACTATAGACCCAGGCCGACTATTATAGAAGCCAGACACTGGGCGCGATGAAGGCGAGGGCGTGTAATCAGAGGGTGGAATAGGTGGTGGTGGGGGATGGTTCGCTGGGAAGGCATTGCTAGTGAGGTGCGGCGACGAGTTGAGATTTTGTGACAAACTTTGACTCTGGCCAGGCGAATATGGCGGCGGCGGTGAGGGCATGGAGGCTGTAAATTTTGTCAGTTATTCAATTGTCATGATCATACTCACGACGTGTGGACAACACGCGCGTTTTGGGGGTCCCAACACCACCAGACGGCTTTCTTCACGATCCCAACTTCAGAGGAGAAGAGTCAACATACCTTCCATACCAGTGACATCCTGTCGGCTCTGCACCACATTGTGGCCATTCGGCACATACCCCCTCCCCCACTGCTGCGGATTATATGGTAGATTTGCGCCCCTCAAAGCCATGTTCGCAGAAGCAACGACAGGACTGGCAGCATAGGATGCAGGCGAGGCAACATAGGACGCTGGACTGGGAGCGTACAGATTCGACGGGGTCGCGCTCACAGGCGTGTTGAGCGCGAGGCCATGCAGGGCTGACAGGTGCTGGGAAGGCGGCGCAAGGGCGGTTGTAATAATGGGGGGTTGCACGGCTATGCGGCGGAGCGGAGAGGTCTGCGGAGGGGGTATTCTGTGCTGCTGTAGCGAGGGAGACGGCGGAGCGCGTGGAGGCGGAGGGAGAGCGGGCGGCGGTATAGTGGTATAGTTGTGGTCACTGTCATGGGACGACATGACTTGACAATGGCGGAACTAGATGGACGGATAGAGAGGTCCCGGAGCAGTCGAGTCAGTGTGTGGATCGCAGGAAGTGGAGAGACAGGGTGACAGGGCGACGGATCAGATAGGAGGGTGGGATAGATGGAAGCGGCAGCCTCAGCGGCTGGAGCACGTCTCAGGGCCAATCTACTCGTTCAACAGCGTTCGATCGAGTTGGCACTATAGACGGGACGACTGGGACTGGGGGGCGTGAACGGACGGGAACGATGCAGGCAGGGTGGCAGGCTGCAGTGCTGCACACACTGCAGGCAAGCAATGCATCAAGCAATCAACCAAGCAATTGGGCGAGCAAGCAAGCAAGCAAGCAAGCAAGCAAGCGAGCAAGCGGAAACAGGAGTGAAAGAAAAGAAAGAAAGAATGCACAATGTTCCCTCACGGTCCACCCGGTCACATTCGTGGTCTGACCGCCCTCCTCTACTCCGTATTCGCCTATAGATTGTCCTTCGTATGCAGTGCTCGTTCACCCCCCCAGCACTGCCAACTAGGCCCCTTTGAACCCAACGGCCTATGCAACACCATGGGCTTCAGCGAATAGAGCAGAACGATAGGGCGACGGATGGGGGAATCCTGGCAGGTTGATCTGTGCGCGGCGGCTAAGAATATACACATATACACATACCTCGTACACATACATGTACATGTATGCAACGAAGACATATCGATACATGGTACAGAGTACATACAAAAGTCGTTGAGGCGGGTGGATAGGCAGAATTCCGCCGAGGGAGGGAAGATGATGGCTACCTAGCATGTAGCGTGCTCTACACATCCTGGCTGGAGTGGAGGGATGAGTTTTCTTCTTCTTGCCTTTTCTTCCTGACGCACTTCATCTCGACGTGCAGGCTCGTGACCTGGAATTATATCCGTGCTGCGGGTGGCTGGTTGGAGGACTTGTCGTGCATGTGTCCCGAGTATGTACGCTAGCTGGCTGGCACGCTGGTACTCTGGACATTGCACCGGTATGTACTCCGTATTTATTAGCGTGTATGATGTACAGTCCTCCGTATGGATAGAGTAGGTCGTATGTTGTAGTCGCTCAAGAAACAAGCACCCACCATCCAAGCAATTTAATCATTGTAGCTACAACATAAAGGAATGATCATCGCCATCCCCCCCCTCCACAAGAAGAAGCGAAGAAAAGAGGGGAGAAGGATAAAAATAGCACATACGCCTCCAAGCACGCACATTTCGTGATTAGATATCTACATACGATGGTTCCCATCACATTCCCATCGTTAAGGTTGCGCCTCGTTGTCTCTAATACCACCCATCAGTAATCGGCTGTTGATGAATCATCGTCGCTTGCCCGTGTCCATGCCTTTGACTTGGCTACTTACGATATACATCAACTGTAAACTCTATTCATCATCATCCGACTGACCTGATCTGACCTGACCTGACCTGACCTGACATGTAACACTACACCACACCACACCAAACCAAACCAAACCGAACCAAAAAAAAAAAATCCCACAACCCAATCCCACCCTCCATACCTCTGCATCCATCGGTGAAGGGGGAAAAAAAAAACTGCACGAAATAACGCAGGGGCGCGGTCCAGCCAAGTCATCCCACCAACCATTCACTGTTCACCATCCATCCATCCATCCAACCAGCCAGTCAGCCAAGCCAACCAGTCAGACGCATAATCAAAACCAAGCCGAAAAATCTCCCCATCTGTTGTATACACACACACACACATATATATATAGTTGTATATTATATATATATATATATATAAATATAGCTCTTTCCAAACACGTGAGAAAGAGAGAGAGGCACAGAGGGCGGAAGGAAGAAAACAAGGGAGCTAGCCCAGGCCAGACTAGTCCAGAACCCTTCCCACGCCACTTGCACGCATACACGCACACATGGTAAATATCCAACATCTATATTTGTACATATGGATAGATATTGCAGATAGAGATGGGAAAGGTGGAAATATGTGTATCTATTATTAATAATACCTCGTGGATTTTTCCTTTGTACGCGGGATGGCAGGGTGTCACGTGATATTGGGGGGAATAACTAGTTATGGCTTAATTAGTCGGCATTCTTCCTAACTGCATGTAATACATGTGAAACTAGATGGTGTATACGGATAGAATACGAGTAGTAATAACAACACCAGTAGTAACCTTCACACAACATAAAGTAAAAAAAATAAGCAACTGTATAAAAAGAAACAGAATATAAGACGCACGTAAAGTGCAAGTGTAAATACACATTGAAGGACACAGGAAACAGTATCCATTCATGCCAACCACGCAAATAGCGAATGACTCCCTGCCCTTAAAAAGACCAATTTACTTTACTTGGCATGTTTTGTATGCATATCAATAACCTTTTGCACCTCCTTTTCGCTCCCCAAAAAGATACCGCTCCGATCATGAATATGTTCCGGCACAACGCCAAGCATGCGTTCCATCCGGCTATTCACCGCCAAGCCGCCAGCTACAAGAAACAAATAGTTAGCACAGAAACCACAAGTTTAGCATCGCACACTTCTTTTTCTCTCTCTCTCTCTCTCTCTCTCTTTCTCTCTCTCTCTCTTTCTCTCTCTCTCTCTCTCTCTCTCTCTTTCTCTCTCTCTCTCTTTCTCTCTCTCTCTCTTTCTCTCTCTCTCTCCAAAAAAAATAATAATAATAAAAAGAAAAGGTCGCAATGCATAACAAGTACAGGTCAAACTCACCATTTTCAAAAACCATAGCCATGGGCGCACACTCGTACAAAATCCTCAACTTCCCCTTCGGACTCTTCTTATCGGCCGGATAGGCAAAAATGCCACCATACAACAGGGTACGATAGGCATCCGCAACCATGGACCCAATATACCTCGAACTATACGGTTTGCCGTCCTCGCCCTCGGGAAACTTCAACGCATTGACCCATTCTTTAACGGGATCCTCCCAATACAACGAATTCCCCTCGTTGACCGAGTAGATGGCGCGGGCCTTTGGGATCCGCATGTCAGGGTGTGTGAGGATGAATTCGCCAAAGTTGTTGTCTAGCGTGAAGCCGTTTACCCTTCCGCCCTTCATGGTGATGACGAGTTGGGCGGAGGCGCCATACATGGTGAAGCCTGATGCTACCATTTCGGTGCCGGGCTTGAGGATGTCTTCTTTGACGCCTTGAGCGTCGGCGGGGAGCTTGAAGACGGAGAAGATGGTGCCGACGGAGACACCGGCGTCGAGGTTGGAGGATCCGTCAATGGGGTCGCAGGCTACGGCGTAGCGGGCGTTGGGCCATTGGTCAAAGGTGATGATTTCGTCTTCTTCTTCAGAGACGAGGAGGCGGACACGGCCGCAGGAGCGCATGGCGCTGATGAAGAGGTCGTTGCCAATTACATCTAGTTTCTTTTGGTCATCGCCGGTTGCGTTGGATTGACCAGCTAGGCCGGTGAGCTGTTTGTTGAGGAATTAGTTGGTTGTTCAGGAATCAGTTGGTGTGTTTTGTATTGTACGGTGGGCAGGGAGGGAATGGACGTACGTTGACCAGCGTCGCTCGTCGGATGTAGTGTGAAATACTCTTGAATGCAAATTGTAGCGCATGGCAGAGCAATCTGCGCAATAGAGTCGTTAGCCTTCTCCTCTTCTTTGGTGTCGGATTACTGCTGCACTCACGTAAAGTCTCCCGTCGCCTGTGCTTGCTTCGTCTGCTCCTCGGTAAGGAAGCGCGTCAAGGTGATGATATCGGTGTTGATTGAATCTTTTCCCACCGCGCCCGCGTCACCATTGTCGTTGGTAGCCATTCTGACAGACCCGTTCAATTCAGATTGTTCAGATTGTTCAGTTCAGTACGTTCAGTTCAGCTCAGCGCAGTCCAGTCGAATATCCAGTCCAATCCAGTGCAATCCAAATCCAATCACCCGAACCTCGGCAATACCAAGCCGTAAAAACCCTCAAAACAACAAGGTCTTGAAAAAGCAAAAAGCAAAAGAGTAAGAGTAAGAGTAAGAGCAAGAGTAAGAGCAAGAGTAGGAGCAGAGTAAGAGCAAAGCAAAGCAAAACCAACCCTCACCCAAACATCAGAACAAGCAAGAAGAAAAAAACAATCGGAGCCGCTACACAGGAATCTCGGGTCGATGTGGCTAGAAGCGGTCGGACGCGCGGAACTCAGCCAGGTTCCCTAACAAAAGGAGCAAAGCTTCGGTAGAGAAAGCCCCAGAGACAGTGGCAGATGTTTGCTTGAGCGTTTCCAGGCGCAGTGGGCACGGGCGGGTTCCGGGTGTACGTCACTTTTGGACACGGAAGATTGTCTCCAACGAACCACAAGCAGTAACTAATTAAATAAGAGCGAACATTCAAAACAAGCATACAGAGTAGAGTGATTGATGGAAGACAACTATTAGAAAATTCAATCAATCCTCATAAAGGTTCACAGTTATTATAGATGATAGACATTCCCGTTCCCTTCGTCCCGCCAGCAATGACGAACAGCGAAATGAGGGGTCATTGGGTCTCTCATAATCTGCGGGGCAGCGACTAACCACATACGTATCCACCTAACCACATATGGAACCAACCACAACAACGACGGAAATGCTAGGATGCGCATCTTGGCACACATCGACCCGAATCCTTCCGGTCCGCGGCTCTAAACACACGAGAATCATCCAGCCGTCTGAGACTCTCACAGCCGGTCCTCTCACCTCGCCTCGCCTCATCCCATCTCGTCGCTTGCGCTCGCCGCAAAAACTTTATCCGTGCTACTACTGCTGCGATTGCGATCCTCGGCTTAGCTCGACCCGAATACTCCTCCGTACGCTTTACAATGATAATGCTAGTAGTACGATAGGTACTAGGTAGGTATCTACTATCTAGCACACCACCATCACACCGTGTGGACGACCTGGATTCAACAAAAAAACAAACACAAATCTAACTTTTATACACACCCACGCTGTATGCCATAACTATACGTACACCTCAGGACATGCAAAAAAACATACAATGAAAAAGACGACAACGATGGGGGAAAAACGGAAAGAAGATGCCCTTATTGCCATAGTCCGTTGTGAAGAACAAACGTAATGGACCGGATGGATGCCTTTGCCTTAACCAACGCTTTCCACCACCAGATAGCCGAGATGAAAGTTTGCTACGGGGAATAAGGCATGCTAAAAATCTAGAGAGAAAGGAGAGAGGAATTGTACATGGTTAGCAGCGCCCGGTCCAACCCACTGACCTGCCTACCTGCCTGCTTGCCTGCCTACCTGCCTACCTGCCTACCTGCCTACCTGCCTACCTGCCTACCTGCCTACCTGCCTACCTGCCTACCATGCGTTCATCTACCGTCGCGCCTCTTTACTCGCCCTTGAGCTTGTCCTGCTTGACCGTAAAGGCCATCTCGAGCAAATCCTTCTCCTCCTTTTTATGCGAAGACTTGGTTCCCGTGGCGACGGAAGCGCTGGGGTTCCGGCCCGCATACATGACGTGTCTCCTGTTGTGGTGCTCCGTCTGGTTGAGCAGCGTCTCGATCCTGGGCTGTGTGAAGCTCCACGCCCCGGCATTCAGAGGCTCTTCTTGACACCAGATGATGTTTTGTGCGTTGGGGTACGAGTCGAGGTTCTGCTTGAGTTGCTCCCATGGGAAGGGGTTAAGTTGCTCGATACGCGTAATAGCAACGTCGTCGAGTCCGCGCGCCTTGCGCTCGTTGACGAGCGCAGCGTACACTTGACCGGTGCAGAGAATAACACGCTTGATATCCTCCTTGGCAGCAATCTCGCCAGACTCGTGAGCCGGGTCGGGAATGATCCATTCAAAGTGAGAATCGCCCGTGAACTCTTCAATGTCAGAGCGGGCCAGAGGGTGACGAAGCAGAGACTTGGAGAAGAAGAGGATGAGCGGCTTGCGGAATTGTCGGTTCATCTGCCGGCGGAGGATGTGGAAAATGTTGGATGGCTTGGTGAGATAGGCAACCTGCATGTTGCAGTCCTGGTGTTGACGGTCAAGCTTGTCGGGTGCAGGGTAGACACGAGGATCCTCGTTGCAAAGCAGCAAATAGCGCTCCATACGTCCAGAAGAGTGCTCAGGACCCTGTCCATCATATCCGTGAGGTAAGCTTAGAACAAGACCAGATCGCTGCAGCCACTTGGTTTCACCCGAAGCAATGAATTGATCGATGATGACTTGGGCGTTGTTGGCAAAATCGCCAAATTGAGCCTCCCACATGACGAGTGCGTTGGGCGATGACAGGGAGTATCCATACTCGAAGCCGAGTCTGGAAGAGTTAGCTTGCAGTCAAACAATGTAGGGTCACATCACTTACACTCCGAATTCACTGAGAGACGAGTTCGAAATGGTAAACGAGGCCTGGTCGTCACTGAGATGCTGGAGGGGAGTATGGGTCTTCTCCGTCTCCTGGTCGTGTAGCACCGAGTGGCGCTGCGAGAAGGTACCACGCTCAACATCTTGTCCGGAGACACGAACGTGATGTCCCTCCATGCAGAGAGTGCCAAACGCCAAAGCCTCCGCAGTAGCCATGTCGATGTTCTTTCCGTCGGTAACCGTCTTGGTACGGCCGGCAAGAATGCGCTTCAGGTTGCGATGAACGGTAAAGTCGTCGGGACAAGTACCAATGGCCTCACCAATGTGCTTGAGGGTGGACTCCTCGACAGCAGTAGGCAGATGCGGCAGGACTTCGGTTGCAAGCTCCTTGGGCGTCTTGAAGCCGTTCCAGGCAGACGTGAGCCACTCCTTTGACGAAGGTTGGTAGTCCTTGCTGCGGTTGAAGCTCTCTTCAAGCATGCCCCAGACCCATGCCTTGTGCTCATCAATATCCTCCTTGGTGAACGTCTTTTCTTCGAGGAGCTTCTTGATGTAGATATCCAGAGCGGTCGGGTGGTCGGCGATCCTCTTGTACATCAGCGGCTGGGTAAAGAAAGGCTGGTCGGTCTCGTTGTGGCCGTGTTTTCGGTAGCACACCATGTCAATGACAACATCCTTTTTAAACTCGGCACGGAAGTCAGCGGCAAGCTGGCAGACATAATTGAGAGCCTCTACGTCGTCCCCGTTGACGTGGAACACAGGAGCATCGATAGCCTTGGCAATGTCGGAGCAGTACGGGGTCGAACGGGAGAAGCGAGGGTCGGTGGTGAAACCGACCTGGTTGTTGACAACAAGGTGGATGGTTCCTCCGGTGTGGTAGCTGGGGAGAGAGTGGAAGCCCATGGTCTCGTACACAATACCTTGACCAGCAAAGGCAGCGTCACCGTGCAGTAGCACACCCATGGCAGTGCGTGCATCCTTCTCGTCATTGTTGTAGTGCAGAATGGCGCGGGTCTTACCCAACACAACCGGGTCTTCGGCCTCCAAATGCGATGGGTTGGCTACAAGAGAGAGCTGTACACGCTTGCCAGAGGGGGTCGGTCGCTCAAAGTTCATGCCCAAATGGTACTTGACGTCACCAGAACCCTCGTCACCCGGCTCAGCAGTTCCAGCAAATTCACTGAAAATAGACTCGTTTGGTTTCCTGACCACGTTGCTGAGCACGTTGAGACGTCCACGATGCGGCATACCAATCACAATGTCCTTGACACCATAGTCCACGCTGCGGTCGATGAGCGCCTTCATACCGGGAATCAAGCTCTCGCCACCCTCCAGACCGAATCGCTTATCGTTTGGATATTTCGTAGCGAGGAAAGACTCAAAGTTGGTTCCCCAGATGAGACGGTCGAGGATACGGCGCTTCTCGTCGACGGAATACTTGTAGGGGGTTGGGATTTCGACGCGCTCACGGAGCCAGTCGCACTGTTCCCGATCCGGAATATGAATGTACTCGACGCCATATGCGCCACTGTAGAGGCGCTCGCAAGCATCAATGATTTCCCTCAACGTCATCTTGGAGCGCGTCTCCGTCTTGAAGCGAGGCAAGATACCAGGGCCCAGCTCAAACTCCTGGTCCAGATCCTTCTCGCTGAAGTTGTAATGCGACAGTTCGAGCTCACGCGGCTTGCTGTAGCCAAACGCCTGGGCTTCGCTGCGGATGCCCAGCGGATCGATCTTGGCCTTGTGGTGGCCTCGGGCCTGGTAGGCGCGCACAAGCAGCTGGACTTTCAAATGGTTCATGACGTCGGAGCCCTCCCCCACATGCATGCCAAGTCCAGGCTTGAAGTCGGGGCCTAGGCCACCATGGGGCGTGGGCATGATGGTCGGCGGCGGCTGGAAAGCCTGCGAGACGGGCATGTCGCCAGACTCCATGTTGCGAAAGTAGACCTGCCATGAAACGTGCACGCTGGACGGGTCGCGCTTCCACTGCATGTACATTTCGTCGACATAATTGGCCGTGTTTCCCTGGAGGAACGAGTCGTTGGGGTCCTGTCACTCACTTGTTAGCTATGCTGCCACATTCTGGTCAAAACCTTGGCCATTTAAAGGTCGCACGGTTTTCGAAGTCGAGGGTTCACGCACAACGCCCTTGTCGGTATCCTCGGCAGCGAGAGCATATCCCCGGCGCTGCTCCTTCTGGGCGAAAAGCGCAAGAGGCCTGCGACTTGAGGCGATGGCAGAGCGAGACGGCGATACGGCAAGGGCGGAGAAGCTTGCCCGGGCGCTTGAGCTCTGGCTGGAGAGCTGCCGGGAGCAACGAAGCGAGAGGCGCAACATTGTGGTTAGGAGTGAAAAAGGGCAGACGGGGCGATGGAACTCATCCAAAGTAAAATGGTGAGGAGCTGAGACTGGGAGTCTTTGCGGAGGTGGATGCGAAAAGCTGGAAGAGGCCAGGAGGAGGAGACAGGCATGAGGGCAGAGCCGGATGATTCGGGCTAGCGCGTGGTTAGAGCTGCTGACTCGACGACGGAAATGGCTCAAACACTACTATCACATTGTCTACTCCGCATCTAACTATATAGACAGGTACATATAGGACACATTATATTTGTATCCAGCACAGATTCGCTGCAGCACCGGGTCTTTTCGTTTTATAATCGGCTTGGCTTGGCTGGGCTCCCGACTTCACATCAAATCTATTGGTTCAATGCTGTCACGCTCTTGACGGACATCAGTACCGCTGTCGAAGCAGTACGTGACAGGTAGACATCTGCAATCAATGGGCGAATCAGGAGAAAGCTGGATAGCGGTCAATTATGTAAAGAGGCGTCACTGACGACAAAGAGCACTGCACGAGTTACGAATCCGCGGCCGCTACGTCGACAAGCTACCTGATGGATGCATATAGTTTTGTCTGCACTGCATTCATCATTGTAATGATATGATGGCACGATGGATACAGAGTAACTACTTGGATACTGCATTCCGACTTTGCAGGCCTTTGAAGTAGTTGTCAAATGCAGCTAGCGTCAGTGAATACCAGGACACGTATATACATACAGTACAGTAGAATGTAATCATCTTGAAAGGTCTTCTCTGTTAATGAATCTAGTTGGAGACATTCAATGTTGATAGGTACATGTAGATAATGTCCACAATCGGGATGCTGACCAATACTCACGTGATGGGACGCTGGATGCGCAGATCCGGGGAATTTGCGGCTCAACGGAATACGCGAGGCACGTGCGCTGGCCCATGTATCGTCCATCGCACCTGCCTCACCTGGACACACAACCACGCTCTCCATCGCGCCTGCCTTGTCTGAGCACACACATTCCGCTCTTCGGCATGTCTGAAGCCGCCGCTCAGTACAAGAAGACAGACGGAAAGCTGGTCGTCTCTCAGGACGGCCGATCCGTCTCATGGACGGCGAACAGCGGCAGCCCCAAGTTGGAGATAGCTGTCGCAGAGATAGGCAGTAAGTAGCCCTTGAAAGAATCCTCTTCGTTCTCTTCAACCGTGCTGACGGCTGGCATGTAGACCTGCAACAGACTCCAGCTACGGCCGCCAAAGCTTCCATCAAGGTCATAGTCAATAAAGCGCCGGGCCAGACAGAAGCTCACGCCTTCACCTTCACCTCTGCCGCTGCTCGCGACGATCAACAGACCATCACCGGCTTGCTGCGTAAATGGATCGAGGCACATAAAGCACAAGCTACGCCTGCGCCGACGCCGGCTGCCCCAACTCCAATCCCCGATGCTGGTGCTGGTGCTGGTGCTGGTGCTGGTGCTGGTGCTGGTGCTGGTGCTGGTGCTGGTGCTGGTGCTGGTGCTGGTGCTGGTGCTGGTGCTGGTGCATCGGCCGCCATGACCACGGCGGTTGGCACACCCAAAGCGCAGGAGAGTGAAGACACATACGATGATGCTAAGCTGATGGCAGATATAGAGCTACAGCGCTCGTTGCTAAAGTCCAACGTGGCGCTACAACAGCGTTTCAATCAGAGCCTCGGTGATAAGCCGGACACCATCACCCTCACACAATTCTCGAACCAGTTCTGGGCTACGAGGTTGCACATGCTGCGCTCGCATGCTGTAGAGAGGTCTCAGGGCGCCGGTGCATACAATGTGCTTTCAGTCGTCAAGCCACAACTGGTCAACGGCGTGCGACAGCTTGCCGTGAGCAAAGAGCAAATCCAGCTGCTCTTCAGTCAGCATCCTCTCATCAAAAAGGTGTATAACGAGAATGTCCCCCGAATGAGCAACACCGACTTCTGGTCGCGCTTTTTCAGTAGTCGCCTGCTCAAGAAGTTGAAGGGAGAGAAAATCACGGAAAATGACCCGTTGGATCCTAGGCTAGATACGTACTTGACCCTCAATGATGACGCCGATACGGCGCCGCAACTTGTGGTGGGCTCGATCCCACACTTCCTTGACGTCGAAGGAAATGAGCAAAATCACAGCCAGCGTCAGGGCAACAGGCCTGATATGACGATGCGGCCAAATGCCCACGATAAAGTCCCCATCCTTCGCGTACTCAACAGGATGAGCGAGAAGATGATGGCAGAGGTTCCGCCTTCCGATTCAGCGGATCGACATGGGCCGGCTGGGGTAGATGAAGAAACGTATAAGCAACTTCAGCTTCGGGATCTGCAGCTTGCAGCTGATGATAACCGCGTGGTCCTTAACATCAAGGATCAGAGCCAGTTCTACTCTGCGGGCCAAGGCCTGCACACGTCCAGCAGCGCGGCTGCATATGCGAAGCGTACGCCAGCTGATGTGCTCTCAGAAATACGCAACGAGTGCAAGAGGATACCGACAGGTGAGGGAAAAAACGGCGGTATCGATCTTCAGTCGGCAATTGGAATTGTGGACGACAGTAGCAGCGACGAGGAAGCTCCCGCAAAGAAGAAACGAAGAGTCGGAAGCCGATCGTCACGAATAGCAGCCACGTCGCAAATCATGAAAGCGATCCATATGCGGCACTTGCACGGCGACGAATTGCTACCTTCCCAGGCCGATGCCTCCGTCCAACAGGCTCTCAAACTCGGCATTTCTGCACAAACCCTCGATAACTTGGCCATGACGCACAACACGACGGTGGAATTCCTACACTACTTCTGGGCTGTCTACTACTCCGGGGACGCGGATCGTGCGAATGAGGTGGCAAAATTGATTGAAACTTTGGACAAGTCGCTCGACCGCATCAAAGCGGTTGCAGACGCTGCAGAGAGTGAGCGCATGGCAGTAATTGAAAAGGCCAAGTCCGACAACGAAGCCTTTTTCCAGCGAACAGGTCGACGGAGGAAGTTCGATGCCAACAACGTCAAGGGAGGGGCGAAAACGGTCAATGGGATTGTGGAACCACTGCAGCGAGCCATTGACGCAGCGAGAAGGCAATACCAGACGGCATTGAGCGAGCAATTGGGCAGAGCTGCTGGATGAATACTTCCGAGATCGGCCAACATCGTCTGAGCCCTTTTTGCGGCCACAGCCTGCCATGTAATATCGGAAGTGTATGTATTCTTAGCGGAGTGAGGTGGGGCGCTCGACAGGACCGATGATCTTTATATCTTTGCATGGCGATGGCGTTCACTTCTGTCAGCACTAGATTTCCATGTCGTATGATTGAACTATCACTGTGAAATTTCGTTTTCGAGTGCCCAGTGCCGCGATTTTGTGAGAAGGGGGCGGTATCGGATGCCACGCGGTTACCGTCAACCTTCAAGACCCAAAGCCAGGGTTTGGCGAACGCCACATCGTTGACAGGGCTGGAAGTCGACGTCATTGCATCTCAAACTGACAACTTTGAGTCTATGCGAGCATCGAAGAGGAGACGGGAGTTGCCGCTGTTGTCGTCGGTGTCAATTCTACGGCTTCGGCGTCCTGGTCTAAGAACTCCTCGGAGTGTCGATCGTCGTCATGACATGCAGCTGCTCCGAAACTAGTGCTGCTTGTATGACCTGATTCCTTGAGAACTATATATCTATGAACTTTTCTTGTCAAGTATATATATGTGTGAGCTTTTCTTATTGAATGCAACTGTGAAACCATGGGTTTGACGCCACTCCGAGGCTTTCAAGATATTAAGATAGCCTGTCTGCCGCTTGTTGGACATTTTCCATCCATTCACAATGATGTCTTGCCTTGAAATTCAAACATGCAAACAAATATACGGCAGCAGACACAGGAAACGTACCAACAATGACTTTGCGTATTACTTGAGCTTCATCAACGTCCATCGTCGAATCGCCGCTTTCGGTTGGAGAGCCCCACTTACCAGGTAGTTAGTTATGAACCGAGTCGGCAAACGTACAACTTCGACTCAACACCATCACTCCTCATCAACGCAACCATGATATCCATTCATCTATGTCGTTCGACTTCTCACCATGTTCATATCTCTTTTAGGTCACCTGACCAAATACGCATTCGTTGTTTGGGCGGACACAATGCTAGACGGAAAGAGCACGGGATAACCCGGGAAAGAGAAGGAACGACTGGTCACTCAACAACAACAACACTATAGTCTTTCTTTACCTTTGTCTAAACATGCTCCTTTTTCGAGCACAACTCGGTTCTCATTGAATAAGGGAGCTGATTAAAGAGTCGGGTCAAGAGAGCGAGCGAACGCTTTTGATCTACGGAAGAGAAAAGAGATATAGAATGGATGAATACACCATACTGGGCAGTGGAGGCTCAGGAAGGAGCAAGAAACATGCAAATCGAACTCGTCTGTGAGAGTGGTCTCTCTCAAAGATATCGGAACAGTATCATCTGCGTTATCCTATATCCGGTTGTCCATGGATAAATATACCCCCATCAGGTACATCCACAAGTTTCGAAAGGATCGGTGTCCTTCTCCACGCTCATGTCGTATGGTCCGGCCATATCGGAAGCACTGGCGATGGCCTACTGGCGGTACCTCCCAAGTACAGGATCCCAGTATTGGGTTGACGCACCTGTTCACCATATTAGTCCCTACACGCGAACTATCCACCATCCGATATTCAGAGACTTGGTGAGCCTTACCTCCATAACCAGACCCGCCTCCTTGGGTGGTAGCCTGTGTGGTGGTTCTAGGCCTGTTGTCGCGATATCGGAAGCAGTGCCATAGAAACCACTGTGCCACCCAATTCTCTTCTTCGCGGCCTTTGGTGTACCGTCCCACAGCGTAGTAGGCTCTTGTGTAGGGCCCTGCGGTCCTGGCAATATTTAAAATCTCTCTGTGCCTGGCCGTCTCCTGGAGCTCATCCCACTTGTACGGCATTTGAGCGCCGTAGTTGTGAGAGTAGGCAGTGAGGTTGTCGGCGTTGGAGCTTAGCCGGTCTCTTCCACGCGATGCCTCATCCTGTTCATAAAAAGATATAAGTAGGAGAGAAGTGTTCCTTGGCAAGACTACTTACCAAGAGCAATCTATAAATGTTTTCGCCGGCGGGCCCGCTCAATCCTAGCCGGGCCATCACCGCCGTCTTGCTCTCACTCATGGCCAGAGGAGGATAGGACATGATGGGCAAATCGAGGTTGGCTCTAATAAGCTAGGAGGGACTGGCAATATCAACTCGACCCCGGGACGACGAAACAATCGAGCAATAGATGGATGTCTCCAAGAGAGATAAAGGGATCGGCAGACCTTACCATTTATACCGTCGAGGGGTGCAAGAAGCACTAGCGATATCACCCAACGCAGCGCGTCCATTGTCATGTGACCGTGGTATCCTTTTGCCCAAGACCTCTGTAATAGTGGTGACCAAGGCGTTACGCCAATGGCGCTATGCTGTCGGTCGGCACGGTCTGAAACTCTACCCATCGTTTGCATGCGAGCGAGCATCCCACCTGGTCTCGGACTATTCAGCCAGCACCACCTCTTCGGTTCAGCTAGCAAAGCAGATGTAACAATCTCCGGGCTTGTGGCTGTCGCTGACCCTCGAGACCCTTATGTTGGCCTACATTCGGGCTAGTCCACATCCTTAACCGGTATCTTTACTTTTGTACGTTGCATATGTATGAGCGTATGCCCAGCGGCTGCACAATGCCTCATTTTTGCTTGTCGATCCAAGATAAGCTTGCCTGCCTGCCTGCTTTCCATCACCAATGGGAGAACATCATGCTCATCGCACATCCCAGGCAGGACTGGCTTCTGCAGGTATGGGCGACCAGTCAGGAGCCATGAAAGCGGATATCCGCGCTGTCACGACATCTTCAAGCCATGATGTGATGTCGAATAAGTATCTCCAGCAGTGAGGTACATCGGTGAACATCCCTACCTACGTATACGACGACGTACTCCACGCGGCATGCCACACCCATTTTGGGCGTTGGTGTCAATATCCTGTTGCGACTGCAATGCATCGACTCGCCTCGTCTAATGTGCCCCAGAAGTTCGCAGCAGATGACCTGCAGGGCTTGAGGGTTGGGGATCCCGTCGTTACTCAGTGGAACTCTCGCCTCGCGCTCTAAGGATCCGCCCATGTATGCCCCCTAGCAATGGGTAGCAGCCCTCTGCTTTACACTACCGCATAAGGAAGTGATCCTTGTTTATGAGAATTACATCCCAATCGGCATGCAGCTTACGAAGTAAGCTTTCCCATTTACTCGGAGCGGTCTTGTGTTCTTGTGGACGAATGAGGATACGATCAGCGTCTAGAGAGGGATCCAACCATCAGTTCCAACCGGTCGAAATTGGAGAAGAGCTTAGGCACCAATTTACGAGCGGCGTAATCATATCAGGCCAGATCAGGGCTGAAAGATTGTCCGATCTCGAGATGTTTCTGCTTGCTCGGAATGCAGTCGCCGATTGCACCTACTACACAATACTCGTTCAAACTACCCCGGTCGCACTTTTGGTCTGCCCGGCGCATATATTGGCTTTTGCGGCTTCTAGAAGGCACATAGAAGGTTGTCGGACGCCACGTTTTACCTTTTTTTTTGTCATCGCGATGTGGCGGATTTACGAGATATCATTACAAAACCTGGTTATTCCGTTATGGGGAGATCTGATCGCTCTCATCAACCGCCGACCGAAAGCTGATAACGCTACCAAACGACATATCATCAACATAATATTGCCTCTTCAAGTATGACCCTTGTCACTAGAATTCGATCTCGTCAAGCTCGCTAATGTCCGTACTGTCGGATACATGGCGGTCAACCCATAACTCCGTAGACGAATATCCAAGAGTTACACTTGAGCCACCTCCACCATCGGAACGACTGGGAAATATGCTGTGGGCACCACAAATGGCTTGACAATCCTTAACAGAAGCAGGCGCATTCCCGCATCCCACTTCCCTGCCGCCAACTATGGGTCAGAGTAAAAGCAACCATAAGGTCGGAACAGTCCAAGACACTGCAAGGCCGGGATCTCCATCACGATATCTATACGTGGACTTCAAATATGGTATTCCGAACATGGAATAGATCTGGAGGATCGCTTTGAGTGGTATATGATCGCGTAGAACCGAGAGCTGGCGGGTTGCCTGACTCTGCAGCTTTCCACGTGGATGGCCAGGGACCAGGTCCTTTCTCCGTACACACTCATCGCCAAAGATAAAGGCCAAGAGTGCATCGTGCATATCGTTTGCCGCGGAATCTCTTGCCGGTAGTGTTTGCTCATCGCCATCACCATTCGATCCAGCCAGTAACACTCCCGTCAGGCATGGCAGCCTACCCTGATCTACCACCATGTGGCGCTAGTACGGTGAAGCACCTGCACGCTTCTCCGCTATAAGCAATACCGAGCGAGAGATGCACGAGCTTGCAGCTTGACAAGTCGCGACAACCTCGCGTTTGATCACTGCATGACTTTGCTTTTTTCACTTCGAGCAAGGGACACTCCTTGCGAGCGACCGCCCATCTTATTTCATCTGCCCATTCTGCATCAGCTTCAACTGGTGGAAGTGATACCCCAAGCCCTTTCGTACGTCCAGTCACGTCTGCTGGATCTGTGATACATGGGTGTGGCACACAATGCATGCGAAGTTGATCGTTCAGAAACATGTGGGATGATTTCAGTCCAAGACGACAGTTAGATGCATGGCGGGAAGCCGTTTCCGGCGCCTGTCTTTAGCGTACCGATGATACTCTTTCGGGTTGTTGTTTCCTCACGACTTCTTGCAAAGGCAGAGCAAAGCACGCATGTATCTGCATGGCCCCTACGGAGTATAGGAAACAACAACACCAAACAGCCATCCCAAGTGTTGCTATTTACCTTTACCCCACAATCGTCTAAGCGCCATTCAACACGTTACCCCCGGCATAATTTCACTATCTGCTTGTGCATCTCCTTCATCGCTGATCAACACAAATGTCTTTCTGCCCCCGCGGTCCCATACCTTTGGATCGTACAATTGCTCAAAAAGCCGATCTGGGTTACGATCAATCCCCGAACCCCGTCGATTCTGCAACCAACATCTTGGCCGATTCAGTGAAGAACCTGCATTACCATGACGAACCAATCCATGACCCCTTCGCCTACTACAAGGCATTTCTACGCTCGGCTGCCCCGGCAGGCGTATGCAACACAACATTTTCATCCCACGACGGTGGTGCCACAATGGATAGAGTAGATCAAGGTATCCCGATCATCCGGGGTTCTGGAGAGCATCAGCACGGCACAGCACGAAGCACCCCTTACAGTCTTGCAGTCCGATTCGCTAATCGCACAAATGGATCTCCTCTGGCCACGATCGTCGAACAAGGTTCAATCTCAACGTTGAATTCCGGTGGATCTATCAGCGTGGGACGGAACCAGTTCCCTTCGGTCCGGGCCGAAGAGAATTGGTCGCCTAGACGCGCGTCGAAAGCAGCTAGGCGAAGTTTAGACGAAAAGGCATTGAATGGAATACAGGAAAAGGCACGTCAAGAGCACGACGTCGTTCCAAAGATTGATCACATTCATAGTAACTTAGAAGAGCGTCGAGGCGAGTTGAATTCGTGTCACAGAGCTGGCAATTCAGCTCAGCCTATCAATAGAGCGTCTTGCCGGTCTGACGCGCACCAGCTCCTTAACATCGAAGATAATGTGGAGCATAGTGGTCTGAGGGGCTTTTTAAAAGATATTATAACGAACGTGCGGAGCGGTTCCTGTTCCCGGTCGTACAATGCATCCGCAAGTGCCCCTGAGCCTCACACATGGGAGCGATGGCCAGATCCAGGCCGGTTCAGCCCGCAAATGTCAGATCCACGCGACGACGTTCGAGAATATCCCGCATGTTCAGGAAATCCACCTATCTCAGCCAATGCTGAATTACCTGGCTTAAATATAATGCCACAACCGTCCATTCCAGATGCGACCCACATAGCAAATCGTACGAGCACGAGCACCGGCAAGACCTCAGCTGAGGGTTTCCAGCCCAATTTACTCCCTCCACCAGCCCATGCGCATCAAAACGGCGATGCGCAATCAGTTCCCCATCTGCTTCCACCACAAGATGGATCATACCATTACACTGGGAAGGACGCAGCGTCAACCGTGCGTTTTGTCCCCCTAACACCACGCGATTCAACGCCAGACCACGTTCTCGACGACGCCACAACGCTTCCACCATGCAGCAAAGAGGAGCTTCTCGCGCAGCATATAGATCATGGCGTCCCCTTTTATCGCCTGGATGCGCCTTCATGGCGTGACGTTGACCGTGCTCGGAACTCCAGCCAGAATGCAAGCTTCTGTAGCACAATGTCAACGTCCTATTCTGGTACGGTCTTGGGCGTGGACCGCGACCTCGACCTCGACCTCCAGCACGGCTTTGCATCGCACGTGGAGCGCCGCTCAAACCCACCTGCCTGGTCTACCCCAATTGAGAATACGCTGAAGAAGAAAGCCAGTGATTCTCGGATCGTGCCGAACGGGGGCTGCTGGCACGTACATGATCGAACAGAGTCGCAGCATTCACCGCCTCGATCTATGACTTCGTCTGCGCTCTCATCGCTCCTACCTATCGCCGCCGCAGAAGGCATCGTCCAGCTAAATTCCAAGACGCCACAGCTTTCCTTCTTCTCTCCTTCAGGCAACTTGATACAGCCAGAAGAAAACGCATCGCTGTTGCCGACCACCCAACCGTTGCCCTCTGAACCACACTACCTAGGCACCCTGTCAACCGCAACATCCTATTACAATCACACAGAGCCATCGAAAACCGCCCATGATGCTCTATCCGCAGCAATTAGTCTCCCACCCGCAAGACCCGTACCTATCCCTATGTCCACCCCGCCCTATCCAAGCGCCCCACTCCCGCACCACCTGCGCCATCATCACAACTATCAACAACCCGAAGCATCACAAATCACCCCCCTAAAACAAGGGGAAAACCATCACTTGCACCGACATTCCATCATTCGCCCTGGATCCGCAATCAAGGGCTGCGGGGGTGTCATCAGACGTGACAGCTTGACCTGCCCTACCAGCAGTAACGGAACCCCGTTTGCCCTTTCTCCACCCAAAAAGACGCCCCAAACGTCGAAATATGGTCTTCGCTCCATCTCGTGCGTTTCTATAGGCGAGGCGGGAAAGAAGAAGCGGGGTTCGTGGGGCGGCTTTGTTTCTTCTAGGCCGTCGTCGTCGTCGATGTCACTTGAGAAGGGAAACACGCTGAAGAAACGATGTCATGATTGGGTGGGTTATCCTCGTTCACATTTTTCTTCGTCGCGGGCTCGGTCGCGGCGGGGGGCTCTTTGGGGAGGGAAGGGCGATATGGAAGTTTTTGCTGGACATGCGATACGCGTTTGCTTTTGTCAGCCTTATGATGGGGTGGATGCGGGGGGTGGGGGGGGTGGGGGAGGGGGAAGGGGAATGGTTAGGGAGCAAGGTACGCCGAATGTGAGGATTGTTGGGATGGGGGTGGTGGATGAGTGGATGGGCAAGGGTGGGCTTGGTGATTGTGCTGGAGATGTTGCTAGAGATGATGCTGGGGCTGGGAGGGGGCGTGCTGGGGTGAGGAGTGAGGGTTGCGTTAGTACTGGGGTTGCTGTTAGAGTTGGTGTAGTGGGGGGTTGATGTCTGAGTTTTGTTTGTGTTGTTGTTTGTGTTTGAGTTGTAATATTATCCATGGGTTGATTCTTTTTCTTTTATTCTTGGAGCGGGTAGACGTACACATACGGAGGGAGAGAGTGTGTCTGTGGTTGGTTAGTTGGTTGGTATTGATTTTCGTCCTAGAGACTTGGCCATGAGCCTTTATCTATATGAGCCTCCCTGGGGGCATTGTGGGACGCGTCTTTATTAGGCTTGTAAGCCCTTAAGGCGTATCTTATTATAAACTATATACTATAGCTAGTAGTTTTTCTATCCTATATCCTCCTTTATATAAGAAATATAGGGAATATATTATACCTAGAAAAGGCTATTATCTAGCGTATAACGCCTATATCTAGAGGCTAGTAGGCCTATAGTATATATATAGGCTAGTAAGCCTTAGTATTAGTAGTATAGGGTAGTAGTAGCTACCCTAGACGTAAGTATAATAGTACTAAGCTTTTTCTAACTAAAATAGATATAGTAAGGTAAGAGAGTAGTAAGTGTTACGAACCTGATGGATGGGCGGCGTGATGTTTAAAGGAACGACGACCAGGGATACAGGCTACTCATGATAAGCGTCTCGGCTGAGACCAAGAAG
>JAFISD010000253.1:0-39442 GCA_022560085.1 Helminthosporium solani | reverse complement strand
TTACTAAAATTATATAATAACTATTACTAGGTAATAAAGGAAGGCTTAGCGTAGGGGCCTTATAGTAATCTTATTTATTCTATAACGTAGGTATAACGTGCGCTCTTATGCTCTTAGTTAGGCTTAGCTTAGTAGCCTAAGCCTTGCCTAGGGGGTGTATTGTATAAGGCCTACCTAGAGCTAATTACGTAATTAGCTCTCTAAGAGTGTATTAAGCTAAGCTTAGCTTAGCTTAGTTTTCTTATATAGCTTAGAGGTACTTTTCTCTACTTTTCTTTATATATAGTCTTATCTAATCTAAAGCTCTTACAGCTTTAGTGATCTGCTCTAATAGATTACCCAACCTTTGGTTCCAGAGCTCTATTTCCTCCCATAGGTAATCATGAAGGTTAACTAGATCCTATTTATTCCGATCCGGGCGTAGTTACAGTCCTATGCACTTGTATCCTACCGGAATTCACCCGTCTCACATCATTCTGTTTTTGATGGCGAGCGATTCAAACAAACATTGTGGAGCTGTACATCATGATTCGAAGCAAATGTATGGCTTCTGCGCTACTCCTATATGAAATATTGCCAGAATCATCCTCTTTAAAAGAGGATGGTGACGCTTCCAATTGTTGAAGATGCGGCCGTTGGTTTTGATGTCCATGTAAATTCTTCGTTCATGGCGGGAAAGAATATAAGGAATATCCCAACGACTGCAGCCTCCTCCAGTACCCCGCCAGAAACACATGCTTCCGAACATGCCCCAGTCCCAATATCTCCAGCCATAGTGATCTAATCGAGAAATCATAAAAGGAGATCTAGCACTTTAACGACGGCGTGAATATTTTCAACCAGGCGCGATCTGTAAAAGCGTTTCCAGCAATACCCATCTTTCTGACGGCCACGCCGATACGGTACAGATATTGCATGATCAACCGCTTTGACTCGCCAGAATCTTTTGAGTGATAAAGGAGCGCTAAGTAGGCGTAAGTAAACTACATCGTAGGAATGAGGAGGCCATGTACGAGCGTGAAGGTCATCAAGCCAGGACACCTGCCTACTATTGCGACGTTAAACATGTGCAGAGCTATGCTTCCGTCTTAGAAAGCTCTTTCAGACTGGACGGTGGTTGGGAGTAGCGATCCAGAGTTGTAGACACTCCAAAGCAGTTTTGCTGCTTTAGGTAGAGGACGAGACAGTCCAGATCTACCACACAAAGAGTTTTTGGTACAATAGAATGATGTAAGTTGACTAGCTAAGCTTTTAGAAAGATAGCGGGATACAGAGGGGCTCGTCAATGAATACGTGTTACATCACCATATTAGATATATTAAAGCCGGTTTGTATTCCTTTTACGTTGTGGTGCAGTAGGTTAGCGGAGGAATCACAGTGTCTCACAGGGATGTCGGGGAAGTTTAATGTTTACCGATATGGGTTCGAGGTAGTTTGACGGTCGGGACCACTGAAGATGCGTATAAAAGGTGATTGAATTGGTAGGTTTCTAGTGCTATAGATAGATTTGATGTGTAGAATGGTACAGACAAAACTTGATTTGTAGAAAAGTTGTTGTGTTGATATCGAGGTAAGAGCCAGCCATATACCCTATATTCAGGCTAGTAGCAGAGATAGGAATAATTTACTGTATTTATTGTATCTATCTATCAGTATCTGGACTGAAGAAGTAAATGGGTACTTGTTTAACAGACCAGTCACTGTGCATTACTAGGAAATATTCTAGTTTGGCTACTTCTACACTCTCTGGTGCATTAGGTTCATTACTCGAAGATGATTCTCCTTATTTTTGTCCTCGTACTTCTTCTCCTTCTTATTCTTCTCGCTCCAATTGCGTATCACCCATGTTTGTCCTTATCCGACAATGTGTACTTGCGGGAGTACCAAAGCAGAAGAAACCCAACACACCACACGACCCGGCAAGCAATTGTTTCTATAACCCCTTGCTTTAATTCTACCAAAGTGCTTCCTCCAGGACTCCTAATGAGGTAAATAAACCGGGACAGGGCAATGCTTTTGGGTCCAACCCCAAATTCGCCAGCATCGCAGGGAATGGTTGCTAGTGGGCTGCTGCGAAAAGGCTGTAAAGGGTGGAGGAGGCATACATCCCTACAGTCGATTTGATCGCAATCCTGGTACCAATATAACAAAAGCGTGGTTGCAAAGTTGATGATCAGGCTGATTACGCAGCAATAAGGCCGCGGTGTATGGTAACGCCATTGAGTACCAAGAGGAGCAATGTCGATTGAAGCGGGTCAGTCTTGCCGTTGGAATATTTGTAGGTCAAATAGAGCGATTTTTTGCATATCTTGGGTCGAAATCGAACGAAGAGATAAAATGTGTCTTCACTGAGTTTCTTAGTGGCAATCATTTCCCAGCAGCCATTCTGCAACCAATAGCATTTACATGCTTGTATACATCTGTAACCCTAATTCTGAGACCTTCCAGAATAAGACTATGTAGTGTGGAGTTTGCTGGGATAACTGATATAAGAGTCTTCATCATGAGATAGCGTTACTGTAGCAGACAGAAAAGAGTGTAAATGGTTATTGTATTTGTATCCAGGTAAGAGTTATCTATATACCCCATATCCATGTTAGTTGTGTTGAGGCAAGGACGATCTACTGCAATTACGATCAATTCAGTCCATCTAGCTAAAGTCTGATATAGTGCGTAGCTACAAGTTTCGCTCTGCACATTGGCTATACTACACGCGTGTAACATGAGGGCGTGGTCGAAATCTCTTGAATAGGAAAGGAACGAATTGTGTTACCTGAAGCTTCATATACCTTTCATTGGTATTCCTTCAACACTCTCCGGCTGACGCCATGACTACCAAGCTGGAGCAGTAGAACGTGGTTCGGGTTGAGCTGTTAAGATGGTGCTTTTGGATGGTAAGCTCCTTCCCGTAGATTCACAAAAGACTTTCAGTAGCCTTACGGCTTACTGTTGCATTGCAGGTCTTTTTGCTGCATCCTCGGAAAAGCAGCTTTCATGTTCTGAGCCCACTGACTCCCCTCCTTTTGAAATACCGTGACCACGCTTCTGGATTACGCCTGACTGATTTGTCTCAGAACAGAAGCCTGCATTGCTTTATGAGGGTGCGTCAAGGCATTTGATTTGGCACCGGTTAAGTACAATATAAGTTCGGCAAAGTCGTCGTGCAAGCATCTTGTCTGATCCTTGTGTTTCAGTGTGGCACAGTGCAGTAGGTAGGTAGGCTACGTCTAATTATCACATTTTTTCTTGAGTTCTAGATTGAAAGTTCGCTTCATGAGTTGTTCAGCCTTGGGCACAACATATCAGATCGCTATCTATTGCGCATAGGGTGGACGCTATGATACATAATGCACCTCGGCGTCGTCGCATTCTATGGCACATTTTCTGCACCCTTCCAGATGCGGTTCGCAAAAATTATCGCGTGCGACCAACACTCGTGTCTGTGGGCATGTGGCGTTGCCGACAGCTTGGTATTCAGGCTTACGACCAGCTCTGCCAGTTCTTCTGGCTTGCTGCTGTCGCCTGCTCGCTCCAGTGAGAAGGATGTTTGTCTGCCATGGCAGTGTATAGATGGCGTCAGTTCATCGAATGTCGACTGCTCTTCGACCCTGGTCCTTTCGTCCTGCAACCACTGCAGTCTTCGTAGTGTGGCTGCTTTTCATTCGTAGAGATGGTTGTACCCCCCAAAGGTGAAGTAGCCCGTCACTTGAGATTTTCAAGCGCTCGCATCGACCTCGTTAATTCATGTAGGATTTATGTATCATGGATAGATCCGCGATAGCCTTGTAGCGATATATGCGAGTTACATACATGCAAGGGTACAACGCAATCCTGCTAGCTACTACGATACACAAGAACATGGATGAGAGTCTACTATACAGAAACATGGCGGAATCATCTGCCTTACGTTTTTGGATAGCTCTTTCTGTACACGAGAGTATCTCTGGGTGCTAAGAGTACCCGTTCTCGTTAAATAGACATACATAGGTACCGAGTCAGTTATTACAGTTTGATATCAAAGGATGCCTGATAAGTGGTGTTGAGGACGGTGAAAAAGCGTACATCTAGGTTCCGACGAATAAGGAGACCAAGCGTCAACATGACTGAAGACCACCTAGGCTGGTACGGTTGAGCAACAACCAATTTTGATGTCTAGGAGAGACTGCGTGACTGCTTACATAGTGCATATATCTTAGACGCCTCACCAGGGTAGAAATACACTATCTATACATAGTGAAATTGGGCCAGGCGAGGAGTTGTGTGTTCCGTAGCTGCATGACTCTCGCTGAGGTTTTGCTGGTCTGGAGCAATCTTGCGTATGGAATCGCTTATATTGCGCTATCATCCACCCTACCAAAACCTCCCTAGATATTGAGAAGCAATGGTGAGCTATCGCGAGTGACTATGACAAGCACTGCTTACCATGAGCAGGACGCCGCATTCCCTTACTCCGTACTGCTGCCGCATGCGAACCTTGAATCAGCACTTTCTCCCAACACCGATATGGGAGGAGATTCCGGCCTAGCCGACGAAACGCTCACTACTCCCTACTCATCCTTCTATTCGCGATGCCCCTAGTCACAAGATGCCCCGCGAACACCATAACAGCTCTACTTCGTACAGAGCGATGCACCCAATCAGTTCGGATTACTCTTCGTGAAAGTATAGTACCTATGGTTATTTAATATGCTGTTTCTTGATAGGCGCTGCGTCATTGAGAGCTGAAGGTTCGGGCATTTACCATGAATAAGCTCACTTGATTACTGAGGAAACCGTCAGACCTAGCCCCTGTCAAAGGTGTACTGCATATATAATAAGAAGAAATAATATTTTGATGAGGTGCTTCCTGCAAATCGAAATACGTAGATTGCGTGTATAGTAAAGTCGTCGTCCTGCAAATATTGTCCTGAATCAATGATACCTACACATGATTACTTCACTATTATAGATTACACCTACGCCTGATGCGCAGCCTGTCTCACCCACATTACAAGTGCTTGGCATCCTGAAAGTTCGGTATTCGAAGTAGCCTCGGATCGCTCGAGCAAAAAACTGCCTCAGGTCGTGTCATCCGAACCTAATGTCCTGAAATCAATGAAAGCAAAAGGTCTGGTGTAGGAAGACAGGGATCCACCACTTGCGAGTGGCCGGTAGATAGTCGTCCCCGTCGAAACGTGTGATCTTCTGTGCTCGCTTGCACACGCGCATGGCCAGAGAGCTTTCCGGTGGCGTCTTCTGATAGTGTCTAACTTGCTCACTCCTCAACTGCTGTAAGGGGAATTCATTGCCTATCCATAAGTTTCTGGAAAGTCTTCCATGAGGTAATGAGTCCGCGAGTTGTGGTTGATCTCTATGTATGCATAGGGCCTATCTGGACGGCCGAGCGCGCTACTTGGGGTGTGTCTCAAGGAAAGAGAATATTATCGGCGAGCAAGCGTATTTTGCTTGTTGAACACAGAAAGTAATCATGGCATCGAAGGTGCACGAGTAACGCTGCCGGATGAAAGTGAGATGATGCTACTGTATATACCCAGCCGTGCCAGCCAGAGGTACCACCTAACCAATAACTATGTAAGCAATCCGGGCCCGCTCGGCTGAAATGAAATTACATTCCAGCTCTTCCCCGTCCACTCGCTCATCGACCTTTTCACCCAACTAGCGTGCATATACGTCTTGTAATTGACGCGATATCTACTGCTCATATCGCTTTGGTCATCGTAAGGAGGCATTGTGTCGCCCGAAGGTGCCATGCCCCGGCCAACAGACACTTACACACACAGCCAGGTATTTTGCGCCCGCTCGTTGCATATCATCTGTAAATTTGTTAAGCAGTTCCACAGTTCGAGCGAATTGATAGTGTCAATCTGGGAGGAACTGTCCAGTGTGTTCATTGTAAGCGTTGGCAAGGAAGTGCCAGAGTCCTCAATCGCAAGAAAGTGAGACTCATCGACGCCAAATTTTGATGACAGATTGACCAAACTCACCGTTATTTTTAGGCGCATCTCCGGATTTGCCCCGAATACGCAGCGTGGAGGGCGGCGGGAAACGGTCAAGAATTGGCTCCACCGAATTCGTACAACGCCACAGGTAGAAGAGCTTCCGGCGACTCTTGTGATATTGACGATTCGACTCCAAGACCAAGTCTTACACAGAAAATGCAGCGCCCACGATGGGCGATGGATATGAGCAAGTACTTTGATGAGTTCTTCGACGATAGTGTTGGTCACAAGGTGGGCCGTTCCAACAATATGAAGGTTTGAACCCTTCTCTGATGACCTCCACAGTGTGCACGAGTCAGATGCCGGAGCTGTGGCTTCGTCCGAGCAAAAAATGCAACCCGTCAAGCAGAGCATTTGATACAATGCAAAGAGTTTGTGTCAACCACTGAAGGGTCAGAGCTGTTGTTGACGAATGGAAGCCTGGCTCTCAATGAACAGCAAAATCACAATCCAGCTATCTGGAATAATGTGAGACAGAACTCCGATATTTTAGTCAATACTCATGGTCCGAATCGTCCTGGTGGTGGAATTACACCAAATGGTCCTGGTCCGAGACCTTTTTTACCTCGAACACCACAGCTCGTAGAAGCGCCTTCGTTAGCCCAACACTTACTACTCCAAGCTGAAGATTCACTGATGCGCGCTACTCACCATGCTTTCTTGTCGCATGCGGGTCGTGGATTGCTCACTGAGAACGCTCTCAACCAATGGCTGGGGCAGATTGGGTACGTTTCACGGTCACTTGTCTCGTTCACTGGAGCACTTATAGGTAAGGTCCGCATACCGGAAACCGCCAACCTAGAACGAGATTCAACATTTCGGTGTGTAGACCTGCTTTGCTCTGCAGTAAATAACGTGAAAAAGGAGCTGGAATTTCTAGAAGCTACCAAGCGCAAGTATGGACTGGAGGTGGCCTTCGACGAACCGAAACCACCCACCAAAGGCTTCATCGATCTGTTCAACAGCGCATCATCTCCGTCTGCAACACTACTTGAAGGCATGGTAGTGCTTTGGGCCATCGAGATCGTAAGTTGCGTTACAATGCTGTTGATTGCTATACGTTGACCAGTTCCCAGCTCTTCTACAACTCCTTTTCCTACGCAGGCACATTTACCATCGAAATGACTCCGAAATTACGGCAGGATTCTTACTTAGTTCCATCACCTTATTCACCGTCAGGTGCACCTGCGACTTCATACGGCGGCCAAGCAAAACCAAGGAGTGGCCACACCACCGCTCTCCACGAAGCATTCATTGAGAACTGGAAATCAGAAAACTTTGGTCGCTTTGTAGACGCATGTAGATCTATCGTCGATGAGCTGGTTATGGTTCAGACCACAGGCAATGGTCGAGCGGAGATGCTCGCCTGCGAACGCGTTTTCAAACAAGCCATCTGGCTATGGGGTCAATTATTTCCTGAAGTCATAGGCACAGGTGATGAAAATAAATTGGGTGATGGGCAGAAAACTCGGGATGACAGAGACAACGGCGCAATAAACGGAAGAAGCTCAACTGTCAAATCTGTCGAGATTGATGAAGGCAATGCACATGCTTCTACGGACTCACCGTAAGTCTTGTCGATAACATAAAAAATTTGCATAACTCTCAATGCTGATTTTACTTGTGGATCGAGCGGGACTGGACTTGAACCTGTCGTTGCAACGAATCGGACAGGCTGAAGTATAGGAATTCACTTACCCAAGTCAACGACAGCGTGTTCGCTTAGGTCTTCGCCCTTTTTGGTCCTTCATACTGTGATGAGTATATTCTAGGCATCCAGCCTCGGACATGATCTTCCGTGTTGATGTTTCGTCTCGCACCCACACATGCTAGGACCCGGGACTGGTGGCCTTTGATGCACAGCCTACCTCTCAAGCGCAGATTTACCAGACTATCCAACATTTTGCTGGCAAGCAATATTCGATGACTTGCTCCTGAAAGAGTAATTGCACATATGTCATTGGAATCTAAAGGCAAGTCCAGGGTAGGCCACGGTTCGCAACAAGGCATCGAAGTCATCATGGCACGGTCAAGGACGGAAAACTCGGTTTCATTTTTCCAAGATTCCTCCTTTGTATAATGTTGGTCTCCACACTTTTGGGAACACATCGAGACAGCAGAGACCACCACGAGCTTTTCCTGAAGCTCTGCGACTTGAAGCATGGACCAAAGAAGAATGAAAAGCAGCGCCATGGCTAAGTATAATACGGAAACTTTGAGGAAGAAACTATTACAGCAAGGACATTGTTGGACGTGGCCATATCTAGGACATCAATTCGTAATCTTGACGCGAAGTAGGTTATGGATACGCGGAAAAAGCTAGAGACACGATGTGCAGGATATGACCTGCAATCCTGACGCTTATTTCACAATGTTAAGTATCGGGATCATTGCAGTAGTTCAAAATATGATTATAGAGCCACTGCACGCGTCTATTATCTTTTTGGAAGACCTTCGACGTATGTTGAGTGATACGCATAAGATCTCCGTGATGTCGCCATCACTAGTCGCTGAACAAGCCTTCCGAGTCACCAAACCTGATGCGTATAGTCTTTAGCAATTGGGCATAACCTGCATCGTCTGATGTACGCAATGAGCTTCTGAAACGCCCATGAACCAGCGCAGTGGTGAGTGGATACACCAAGGCTATGCTATCCTTGCCCTGAGAAGCAATTTTGGCAAAAGCAACATCTTCCACGCGTATCCCCTGGTGTAGACTCAGATGAAGTGTGTAAAAAGGTTGTTGTATTGGTATAAGGGTAAGAGCTGGCTATATACCTTATATCCACGCTAGTAATGATGGTAAGAACGATCTATAGCATCCCCCCTGACTGGGAGAATAAACATTCAAACCATACAATTGAACACTCTTGACTAGAAAAAAGCAAGTAAATTTCAAATAAACCTAAAGTGAAGCAGTGCTTAGGGAGAGTTCAGATACCAAGGGACTACGGAACCTAGCTTAGCAATATCCGATTCGGCAGCGTGGCCCATATCCTGCTAAATCCTAAGTTTGCTGGGAACCCGGCCTGTCTAAAACTTGAATATAGATTTAATGTTTCTATCTTTCCCAGTCTACTTCTGAGCGGAGCAAAGACCTATCGTACTGAGCCTGTGCAAGGTGCTCGGAGTGGATCGCCATCCTCGCCATCGTCCAAACTTAAACATCTTGTTTCACCGCGCAATGCTATATTAAAAGATGAAGATAGTGGTTCGTCGCAAAATAGGAGGATTATAACTCAGCAACAACAAAAAGAAAGATATCAATCTTTCACAAGAGTGCACAGGGGGGATACAAGAAGCTTAAGGATAAAGATTTAAATCTTGGCTACGTAGTCTACCAAGTAGAGATGCAGGATATGGCGGAAAGGAAACATGAAAGGAACAGATAAAAAGCCAAGTTGTCTAAGGAGTAAAATACACCATGCGCCTACCATAAGTATAGTTCTAGCATGGTAGTTATGTAGCTGTACCATGAATCATAGTAATTCACAGTGAGGGCCACGGAGATTCAAAGGGAGAGCCAAAAGGATTTTGTGGGAAGAATAATAGTGATTCAAAGTGACTCACAGTGAGGCTCAACATGAAATATATATCATAGAAAGCACAGTTAGTACTAGCAGTTCGCACTGATGTGACATAACCTCTGCTATATATCAAATTAGGTGATGGTTTATCCACTTCGAAATAAGATATGTATGACATGGTAATATCTGCAATAGTAGATCAGGTTTCACTAGGCCTCGCCGGCTTTCACTAAGGCTTCACTAGCACTCACTGGTTTTCACTGTGTTTCACTCTGCTTTACTTAGCTTTACATGATGAGCTCAGCCTAGCGTCAACTCATTGATCCCCTATGTTTTCGTGGTTTTGTTCATAGATAAATCATTAGCTCAATCATGAACCACTTCACTTCATCGCCTCTTTGGTTCTGACATGTAACGAGCACTGTGTGCTTCTGCGGCCTCGCCCTGGTCTGAGAGTCTCATTTATAGCCCGTTGACGTTTCCAAACATGTACAGAATTTGTCCATACTTCCGATGTCGAAGGAAGTGTTGTCAGAATTGATACGAATCGTCCGAATTGAACGATGTGGGTCTTGGGTACATCTATTCTCATCTTGATGAGGCGTACAAGGCTCTTCATCGCCGGAATCCGACACCAAGCAGTCAGTCTTTATCAAAGCACTACACCCTTTGTTAGGTCACGAGATCAGAGTCAAAGACTGCTGCTCTTCTTGATAGAGTAGGTAGCTGGCTTAGTCATTCAGTGGTATTAGTTACTATGCGAAGCATAACTAGTGTATGAATCCTCTGATAGCCAAGTACACACTAAATAAGTAGGTTTTCACTGTTTATCACTGCAACACATCGTGGTGAACCAATACGCTTTAAGATTCATGCAAATATACCGAGGTTCACTGTGATATACTGTGATTTGCTGTGACTAAACTATACCACACGTAATCATCCGCTGAGTGTGGTCTAACATTGTTCGAGTGTTGTTTCACACAACTACGAACCTCTATGACGATAGTCTGCCATCTGTGGCAGTATGGTCCTATTTTGACACTATTATAGTACTCCGGGACAGTATTTGCTTGTCTTCGACTGCAGTGGTAAAGTTCTGAAACTGGTTAGCGCTTGAACACAGTGCCTTAATTTCCCTGTACTTGCATACTAACGGGTTTTTACCGTCCAGAACTCTGGTAGAACTGTCTAGTAGTGTCCTTGGCGCTGACGGCAATTTTACCGTCAAGAACTATGCTAGTACTGTACAACATTCTTCTCTCGGGGCGGGATTGGTAATTCTATAGTCAGATATAGGTTTTGATGGGCATTACATACTTAAGGTTTGATAGCCATCCCCTTTTGTTCTCGTGTGTCAATATAATGTGTCCTTAACTGTAATTGTAACACTCTCCATAACATGTCTCATTGAAGCCGTCCGTGTCTACCGTGTAATGGCTGTCACTCATATATCGACAGTCAACTGCTCGCCTCGTCCACCTCAATAGATAATCGTTGTTAATTCGGAAGTCAGTTTGTCGCTAAGGTGCTTAAGTCTACCGTCGACCCCTTTCCGTTCCACCCGAGGCGATCGTGAATGTGATGTGCCTGATCTATCTCGGCCTCATAGGGAGAGCTTGAATCGTCTACCACGACCCGATTCACCATCGCAGAGAAATTTGACTCCGATTACTACGATTGCAGACCAACAAATACATGCTGCTCCATTGTTGGTGCCAGAATCTGAAGAAAATAATTGATATGTTCTAACAGAGTTTTATAAATAACGCTCCTTCCTCTGCTTGAGAACATGGTAAGATCGTCATGCTTCCCCTTCAACCGTTACTGTCTACACTCCGGTGCCTGCTCATCGGTAACCCGACTGGGCATTTTCAGTCATGTAATAAGCTAATAGAACCCAACTTGGCGTTTCGCCTTTGCCTCCTCTGAATGAGAAACGACTAAACGTGGCAAAGACCGAAGGTAGATGGCGCTCAATATCATCTACAAAGCCCCTTGTAGGACGATAATGGTAAGTTACTTATATACACCCAGTTACAATTTTACAGCCTGAAGCTTTTAACAAAGTTCTGTTACTCTTGTTAATCCGGTTATCATTATCTTCAAATTTTCATTTACAATGAACTAGCCAATACGCGGCTATCATGAAGTAACCGTCAAGCCACATGCAAATACTTTCTCGCCTTGAAACCAGTATTTCTGATGCCATTGTTGGATTTCATCTCTGTCACTACAGCAAGATGCCAGTCTACACTCTGCCGCAAACTGCGTAAAGAGCAAACGGATGGAAAACATCCGGATGCTTCGCCAATTTATTGTTGGCTAAAGGTGTATAAGGTTTATCACGGTATCAAATTACTTTCTCGCAAAGCATATTGATTATGTTGACACTACTGAGTACCAGATCTTACGGTGCTAGGATAATACTAGCACATTGATGAAATGTAAAGTATTATCCCGGATTGCCGGAACAGTACTCCGTACCAGTACTAGTATTGCAGTTTTGTGGCATAGATCGAACATGTTGTACCAAATTTCGACAGAGATTGATCAGCTATCATACCAGGACTTCCCGCCCATAATACACCTGGGCAAAGACCCTACGAATCTGACGAGCTCACAGTCCTTGTGAAACAATTGGAAATACATACTATTGTAATTCGCCATAGAAGGAGCGGTGTCGCCCTTCAGTTGTCGTCAAACACTGTTCGAAGACCTGCGAGCTGTCTACGATATTCTCGATGCGACTTTCCAGCTCGCTCACAAATACCACTGAATTATAGTCTGCTTTCGAGAGGTGATGACCGTTCAAGCGGATAGCGTTCTGCATTTTCTCTTCATGCCGACCTTGCTTTGCGACCCGATCACTGGTGCTTCGCCAATCTGGACAGAATTCGGTAGTGATGTGTGTGAAAGTATCCTCCACGATCAAATTATAGTCATGTTCGCTCACGAGCTTGGTGTTGGTTCTCAACGTACTGTTGCCACCCAGGCTTTAAAGAAGGCAACACCGATGTGATAGTGTTGTAGGAACAGAATGACTATCTACTCCTACTGTCAGCCTTACTGCGGTCTACCAGGCCCAAATCGTACACTCGATTTTGGCTCCGTGATTGTCTAAGCCGGCGAAACGATGAGGGGAGGAAAAAGATTACAAACTATACCATAGCAGAGCTGCCTGTCATCACGGATCAGGTGTATCACGATGATCCAAAAGGAGGTGGGAGTAACTGGTAATCAGCTCTGTATTGTCCACTCTCGTGTAGCTATCTACGAGCAGAAAGCTCTGGTTTATATCTCCAGAGTCAACTCCGGTATTTGGTGATACTCAGCTACAAACCACTAAGTTTGGTGTAGCAAACCGACTATAACAAACCGATTGCTCAACAAGCTGATTTACCAAACCACCAAACCACCAAACCACCAAACCACACGTGACACCTGTGATTCTACCTGTGAGGTATAACAGGTTTTGAGCGGCTCTTTGTATTATTGAAAACAGTGTCGAGTGGTGAGAAGACTAACAGTAGCAATCCGTTCATGTTGCGTTCAGAAATGGCTCGCCGGCCGGTGGCATTATCACGATCGGCGAATGCTCGAACGGCACCGTTGCTTCAATGCTTCGACGGGACTAAAAGAATGGTGTTGCGAGTCGAGAAACAATGGAGACTATACTATGATTTCAATCAACCTTCTCCTTCATCTATATCCAATACTAACAGAACCCCGCACAGGTGTTTGTGGATAAAGGTCGATTCCGCGTTTCAGACATCGAAACCCGAACTTGACAGAGCAATAATCAGGTCGAGCACTTTACACATTCGAGCAATCGATTCGTGGAGAGGGCATAGAATGAAGATTATAAATATGGTGGAAAGGGCTTGATTCATTCTGTATCTATCCTACATAACATCCTATTTTCAATAGACCGCTGCTACTCAACCCTATGAGATTCAATCACCCCGATGTTGATAAGAAAACGGTTCAACCGACAAGAATTATTGTACCAAGGTTCAAAGCGAAGGTGTGAGTGTCTGTCTGCTATACCAGTCCTATACTTGCCTAAGAAACATGCACCCCAAGCATCCATCCACCATCATCGCCAGAATCATCTCCTTCAAGTTACGATAGCGAGGATTCCAGCCCCCCCGGATACTTCGAACAGTTCTGGTGATCACTAGGAGCCTATGCCACCGATCAAACTTGTACGGTTTGTCGAGACTTAGGGGTGGTTGGTCGGCGCCTGCTGTTCAAAACGGGCGAGATGACCAGGAATGCGGTGATCGTGAAGAGCAGCCATTCGAAAGCCCCAAAGACTGTCGCCGCCGTGAGTGCTGCGCAGGATTTATAACCGTCTGGACATGCTTTGGTCCCGATGTTGGCAGCCACGGCGATCCAACCAGCAAACCATGAAATGACGGCGACCACCTCGACGCCGACGCGAACATAGCTGAACAGTGCACCACGATCCGCAAAGGTATTTCCGAAAAAGAGCTGGAAGATGGCAACCAGAATTGTCCATGCAGCACAGAACAACAGAAACCCCCATGCGTTGGGGACGCCGTGGTGAAGGTATGCCATTTCGCCCTGGAACATTTCGCGCCAGGTGCTGTAGCCTTCATATTCGTGGATAGCTAGACGGGGTCAGAATCAGCAGTGAATCAAAATCGTAGCTTGGATGAGGTCTCCCTACCGTAGCCGACTGTCCCTATAACAACGATGGCGAAGATGATCTGGAACGCTCGCACTGCAGTGTGGAGCGATCTGTTTTCCGCAACGGCCACGGACATGATGTGTAGCGATTCTTGTTTGTTTGGAATTTGAGAAAAGGTGACGGGTTGGCTATTGAAACCAGTGAAGGATGCAGCGTTAGGGCAAGAAGGGCAGACAGATTTCAGGTTAGGAAGGTAAGGGGGCAGCTGGTTTAAGATCCGTTGAGTAAAGCAACCCGATATTGGTGGCTCTTTTCTGCCAGTGGAATGTAAAACCTGGGACAGTTTGACGTCCAATTAACAATTGGTGCTGGATACTATGTAGCACTGCGCGTGGAAAAGGGCGCTACGTAGCCCTGCAAGGGTCTTACAATGGATCTCGCAAGTCCCACCGGATTCGGAAGTCCTTGCGAAAGGGGTTCCTGACCACACACCTTGAGGCTCTGTACAACCTCCAAAATAAATGCAGATCGATGGCAACCTTGGCTATCTAATATAAACACACATGAGGTCAGTTTTGCAGTCCTGCAACCTATTGACAAGCGCTGACTGTATCACAGCCTGCCGCTGGCACGGTGATCGCCTTTGTTCGATATTATGACGTGCAATAATGACCTCGTTTGCTTGCCAGAACACTGCGACGCCCCCCTCCTGCTCTCTGCAGTTTTCCCTTGTGAGTACCTAATACCCTTTTTTCTCAAGGTAAAACAACAAATACAGCTCACGGGGACAATCGCAATCTACTCAGCTCAATCAATCAGTTAGTATCGACAAGGATGGCGATTACAGACATTCAGGGAACATTAAGACCGAGGATTATTACAAAACATCTTAATGTGAGAACGGTGATCGTCTAGACCCAATTCTGTAGCACAATATTTTATCTACTGCAAAATCAGAGCCTTGTGGCGTTAGCACGCGTCAGCACATCTTATGTGCATAAAGGTATGATACCCTGGCCGTAACAAAAGCTTGATAAACGCCTACGCACCGGTCGGGGAAGAACTGGGCGCATTGTCCCTAATACCTAGGAAAAGCAGACCAAGGATAAGCGCTTTGACGCATATGGATGATTGTGGAAGGGGGCGAAAAGTCGACAATATGTACTCTGTAATGCGGGGAAAAGCACTGTACGTACATAACGCGAAAGGTAGACTCATATGATGTGATATTCACACTCCATTACGACTGGCGCACGGTTTTTGGTCGTTAAAAACACTAGCTCGATATGATAGTTCTCATCTCCATGACATGCTCTGATTACCACTGTTTCGCAGGATAGTCAAACCAGGCGATCTGGGTCACGGTGGTTTTTCAGCTTGCCTGATTGTGAGACCATCCACATGCTTAAGTGGATACTCGTCAAGACCTACTAGATTTTCCTTGGTTACCATAATGGACTTGCAGCAAAGGCAAACCTCAGTGATCCTGCCCGACCGGCATCGGAACACCCTCTATTGTCTATTGCTTTCTACAGTCATCATCAACCCCACACGAACGAGGTTCGCGTTCGCCCGGGCTGTGTGTCGCCTCGCGAGAACGCGACTCGCCTACAAGTCGCTAATTGTGACATGGCAGACAAATGAAGCTCAGCCCTAATAGACATCTTGTTGTTATTGATTGCTCATTCATTGCCGTCTCACACTGGAGAAATCGTAGTCAGTATCGTGCATGTACTCTAAAATTTAAATATCCTAAGGGTTCCTTGTCCCATCCATGGCGGGCGAAGTGGTTCAGTGCAGACAGTACGAACTAACTTTGAGCTGATTTCTTCACAAGAAACCAAAATTTATGATTTCATGAAGCCTCCCCATGGCGGCTTGCATGTTCCTGCATGCTCAACTTCAATGCCTTCTGTAACTCTTCATCTTCTTCATCCTCTGTCGCTGTTGCGCGGCCTTTGCCTTTGTTCTGATGGTGCACTTCCAAGAGACTTTGCTTTTTGATATATTCTAGCACAATTTGTTCTTCTGTTTTCTCTTCTGTCGTTTTTTCCCTTGGCTGACTCTTTTGCTCTGCCTCGAACTCAGCTTGCGTAGTGCCCGCGAGATGCCCTGGATCATATGAAGGAGGTTGCTGGCGACCAAGTGACCCACTAGCCACTGCCCCCGCCCTCGCCGATATCGTTTCGAATTCTTCTCTTTCCTGATCAGTAAGATCCAGATCCGGGTCCCATTCGCTGACGCTTCCTTGTCGCTGAGCTTCGGATCCGCTGGTTGCCTCTACCTGGTGCAAATCCGCTTGACCTGCCTGATAACTTTGCTCGTGATGACGCTGATATTCAGATAAGCTTTTTTGAATCGCTCGCTCCATGTCAGCATCCTCTTCGTCTTCGCGTGAAATGGTTTCAGTCGCTCCCAACGATGTGCTGGGTGCTGGATTGGCAGCGCGCAAAGAAGATTGTGAACCACCAACGGCGAGCGTGGTACTGTCGAAATCTTGGGTCAGAGTGTCTGCACTATCGGTATACTGAATAGATCCCGCACCATATCCACCGTTTCGTCGGTCCTCTCTGTCCTCCGTGTTCTTCTTTTGTTGTGCTTGCTGGGCTTCTCGAACTATCTCTTCAGCCTTCCCCTTTTTCTTCAAATCCTTCTGGATCAACTTCCACCAACCGATGACCTCTTCTTTTTCTACGTCGGAGCTCCGCAGCCACTCCTCGTATCCTTGAGTTACTCTAGACGCAACGATGTAACTCTGCACATTGCTTCCGAATAAGTTCTGCACTTCTTTACTGACACCCTGCATTGTATGACTGAGAATACCAAGACAAGCTGCGCCCGGCTTCGCTAAGAATCCTCCTATCCCTTTGCCAACTCCTTTGACAAAGCCGCTGGCGCCATTTTCTTGGGTGCCTTTCCAGGGCTGTGTGATTAGGCCAGTTATGCCGTCGTAAAAGCCAAAGCCAAACTCTCTTCCAACTGCTTTGACACCTGACCTGAAATCGTTTACCCTTTCCTGGGGGCGTACGGTATCGTCTCCCCAAAGCTTAGGGATATTGTGCATCCCTCTTGTGAGATTCACGGAAATATCTACAGGTCCTTGAACAACCGCCCTCACGAAACGACCGGCGCCTTTGCTCACGTGCACGCCAGTCGGGCGCAGCATATCAGGGTCTTTGCTGGGGCCAGATTCATTGCGACTGTGTAATCGACTTAGGCTAGCGTCGTCTCGCTTGGGATTCGACTGGCTTTGCGATGGACTTGGTCTTGATCTTGAACCGATATTTGAAGCGGGAGTCGACTGACCGGAGAGGTTGTGGGGGCTTTGAACAAAGGGAGAATAGTCCTCCGACATCCAGCCACTTTCACTCTGTCCATGTGAAATTGATGAGGTTGAGCTTTTCCGTGCATTTGGGGCCTCACTTTGGCTCGTGATTGTTGACACGGATTCTTGGGACTGTTGTCGGTTGCGTCCAGCTGGCATCTGCAAGGCTCTCCATGTCTCCGAAGGAATGTCAGCTAGCCCCATCATCATGCCGCCGACCGCGCCCATGAATGCCGTAAACCCTCCCGATATTGGATCCAAGGGACCTTCATCGATATAATGCTCTTGCGGTCTAAAGAGCTTCAAGTCCTGGATATCCAGAATGTTTGCATTCGCCAAAGTACAGGCAGCAAAAGCGCTCAACCTGATTTTGGTGCGCTTGACACGCCACGCAGCAGGCCGAGATGGTGCAAGGTTGCAACGGAGTCGGTCAGGCTCGAGAAACTGATGGAGCAACTGAGCACCCATGTCACTGCCTTGCTCCGCCGCAATCTTGCATGCAAGTTCTTTGGCTCGTTCCAGGCTTTTAGGTCTCAGACAGAAGTTAATGCCATCGGCTAATTTGTCCGCTGTGAGTTGTTTATGAGGAATCGGATCGGGGCCTGCACCTGCTCGCGCGACCATAGCGCCCCAGAAAGGCTGGTCTCCAAAGAAGGGAACGACCAAAGTCGGCCGGCCTGCGGTGATGCCTGTCGCTGTGGTTCCTGCGCCACCATGGTGCACGACGCACGAGACGTGTCTAAAAAGCCAGTCATGCGGCACATTGCCCAGCATAAAGACACCATCGGGAATATGGAGCTCTTCTGCGTCCAAGCCACCCCAGCCTTTGGAAAGGAGGACGCGCTGGCCAGTCCTTCTCACGGCCTCGAAGATGAGTTCTGTCATCTTATTGGGGTCGGCTAGAACGATACTACCGAACCCTATATAGACTGGAGGTGGACCGTTGTCAAGAAATGCCTGCAAGCCAGCGTCGGGGGCGTAGTTTGAAGCCGATTTGAGAAGGTAGAAGCCCGAGATGGATAGGTGCGAGCCCCAGTCTTTTGGTTTGGGTATCAGGGCTGGAGACCAGCAGTAGGTGTGAGGAACTTCCAGACGCTGGAGCATCCCAGGACCCCAGATCCTACTCACTGGGTCCAAACCAAGACACTTTGCGCGAAATCGGTTAATGATATCACCCAGGACCTGCCAAGAGAGGAGTTCTATCATCGCGTAGCTGATGTAATTGGTAAGTTGAGGATCGGCATTTGAGGATTGAATGTTGGCCAAGGGATGTGGGAAGGCTTGGGTAGGAGAATACGGCATCGTGAACATAATATGTAGAGGAATGCCTAGCTTCTCCGCGCAATGAATATGGGCAAAACTTGGGGGGTTGGCGATGATGCAGTCGGCAACGAAGTGTTTTGCTGTAGATTTAGAGCCAGTGCCGTTGGCAGAGGTCTCGGAAAGATCATCGTTTGTTCCGTCATCGGCCTTGTAGCATGATCTCCAGCAGCCTTGAATATACTCGGCAACATCTTTTCTTCGCCTTCCGACGTCCCCGCTTGCAATACTCCGAAAACCCGGCCTCAAGCCGGGATTCTTGACCATGAAAGCCATTAGCCGGGTCGGGTCGCCGCCGATGCTAAAGAATTCCAGGCCATGTTCCTGTACAAAGCTCTTGAAGATGGGATGAGTCGCTATACGGACGCGATGACCATATGTGTCTTTCAAGACTTTTCCCAATGCAACAAATGGTTGAACGTCTCCTCGAGAACCCACAACCTGTATGACAATGTTCAAGGACGGAGGGGGGGAGATATCCTTCGTACCACCCAGGGAAGGTGGGATATACGGGGGAGGGGGCGGGCGACTATCTTCGACATCCTGAAGGTGTTGATTCAAAGCAGGAGCAAAGATCTGGGACACGCGGCGATTGAAGTGATTGATACGGATGTTGACACGACCATCGTCGGTGATACCAGCACTGGTGCCACTGCTATTCTTTTCGTCGCGGATCTCGCCATAAATCTCGCCGTAAGCAGGAGAGGGCACGTCTTCCTCGACCAGGTCTTGATCGGTGAGGGCGATAGGATGCAAGAGAGCATTATCGGTCGTGGGCACAGCGAGATCGTTTTGGGCAGTAGTAGCAGCTTGTGCCTGTCCCGCCACGGTCTTCGGGGTAGACGTGTCCATTTCTGAGAGACGTTGGTGGAGGAGAAAAGGCAGGTTGGTCTCACCTCATTCAGTCACGTCATCAGTGTTTGAAACGAGCGGCTGAATAAAGTGACTTATCCCAGGCGAGCGGCCGAAGGTGGCTAATTTTGTTTGAAGGCTGAAGCGAATGGCTGGGTAAGGTAACACGACTGCAGGATGGAATGGATTAGTAGGCTGTGAGTAAAGCAAGGAGATGCCCAAAGCCGCAGCAGAGCACACAGAGCTGGGGTTGGGTTGCTATCGTATGTATGTACCTACCTGATATCTATCAGGTCGACTGAGGTCCAACAATAATGATTCGCAATCAATGAGGTCAAGCAAGTAAGCAGCCATTTTAGCGGGGGTCAGTTACAAGGCACGCAAGGGGGGCACGGGGCAGGCGCTGCAGGGTTTTTGAGCGAATTCTCCCCCCTGCGCACCACCCTGCCCCACCTTGATTCTAACCCCAGTTATGAAAGACAGTATACGAGCTGTTGACATTCAATGGATACAAGATATACTTTGTATGTACGTTATTAGTCTTGCTGTGATAAGTACGCATGCAAGCCCTACGAAACAGTGATACTCTAGGACCCCTCAGGCAGCAGCCACATAGTGGTGGATATCATTGAATTACGTAGAAAGAGAGCCAGTCCGGTACCTCGTGCAGGGGATATCTCTGTGAGTACTGACTAATCACCTTCGAGCGAGAGTTTACATGCAGTATGTACGGAGTACGGGGCTTTTTCAAATGCGCGGCGATGAACTAGCCAAGGAATCAATATTACGGGAGCATTCTTGATGTGCACAGTACATATGTAAGTTCCCACGGTGCCACGGTGGTACCTGAGAAGCAGCCAGACTGGAAAGCGTAAAATCTGATTGGTAATTATCTCAGAGTTGTGCTTAGCCAAGAGAGAGGGGTATCACGTGAGATTCAGGCGTCTTATTGATTGGAGTGAAAAGCATCACATGAGAAGGTCACGTGAGGAGCACCAGATCTATCACACTTTCAAAGTAGAGTATATCAGTTAGGTGACAAGTTGGATAGTAGGCCGATTCATGAGTGGAGTATTGAGTTGATTCGTAGTTGGAGGTTTCCTGCTTCGTATCCGTCCTCTTGTTAATCATAATTCAAATACATACGCAGTGTCAGGGTACGATACCAGACACTTTATAGCCCCTGCTGGTCAAGTACCGTACCTGATAGTAGCTGGCATTGTGAGCCACTGTAAACCATTGTGAACCACTGCGACTCACTGTGCAGCTGTGTTATTATCACATCCACAGTAAGCCCGTGAGGGCTAAATAAAAGATGCCTCGATAGAAGCGCGCTCGTGCTAAGAGCACGGCTTAATTGTTTGTACAATACTCTGCTCTGTACCTGTACCTATTCTATTACATTACGCAATGTCCTGTATCTATACTTTGTTGTAGATCGTTTTTACCATCACTACTAGCGCGGATATGCGTTATGTGCTTAAAGCTAGTTCCTTCCCTGATACTAATATAACAACCTTTCTAAATATCACTTTTAGTCTATTTCATCTTGTGCACAAAGAATATTCATCGTAGCTGGCTGTATACAGTATAGTACTGTATATTCCCCTCTTCGTCGTGAGCAGATATATTGTTAGACCAAAACTCAGTGCTTGGCCACTTATGGTATCAGTGGATCGCTGTGATTCACTGTGACCCCTAGTGTATCTGTGAGCATCAAAACTGACCAAAACGCGAACACATAATGGCCAGCCCTAATGTCGAATATATAGTCGGAACTTGGTCTGACAGTATCTTAGTCAGCCTTGATACCCCTTGTGTGACGTTAGGTCCTACAAAATGAACTCCTACAGTATCTTTTCAGAATACTGGGACATTTAACCATGACAAATTGGCTATCACAGGGTTTCATAGTGACTCACTGTGATTCACTGTGAATTTTGGCTGATACTAGTGTATCATGGAGGCCTAAGAAGGTATCGTAGGGTACCAAGATATCACAGTGAAATACAGTGATTCGCAGTGACTCGCGGTGAAACCTTGGTTACTTGGCTATCAAAACCTTCGGCTATCGGTCAAGCCGTGTATGAGGATACCATCAAGTTTAGGACCATCTGTGGAATACATGAGCTAGCTGCTTGCCCTATACAGATGGCAACGGTTTCTCAATACAGCAGCCTTTCTCGCCGATCCTCTCATCTCACATATATACACGCGGATATCTGGAATTCTTGCAATTCAAGCCCCGCAATCGAACCTGTTGCGTCCAGTGGTCGCTAAACCCACGATTCCTCTACTATAAACTTTGTCGACATGGAGACTATCGCCTTAACTTCTGGATCTACACGTGCCACCGCACACTAACACAACGGAATTACATCACACTTCTTTGAGCCTATATGCTTACTGCCTCCAGATTATTTTCGCAACCACCTCACACTATTTTTGAGGTAATGCATGAAAATCTGTAGAATAGCCGGTCATTGTCGCTGGCGAAGTGATACGCAGCCACTCACGCTGTTGTATTATGTTCCGATATCTCTATCGAATCACAGCCTGTACGAGCCCATCACCTTAATCTATGTAAGAACTTTGATCACGCCAAATGCCCTATATTCGATATATTACCACCGATCATTGTTGTAAGTTGGACTAGCTGTTCATTATCTTACCGAACATGAGCAAATAATTGTTCACGAAGGTGATAAAGCATTGGTGAGTAAGGTGCAAGCATTGATTAGATCTCAGCCCATGTAGGCGGTATGTGACAGTAGATAGCTGTCTGCTATTGTCGTCTTTGTTTTAGTGAAAGAGGGTGATGACAAAGGTGTTTGGGATAGAAATGGCTCATAGAAAAACTCAGATTGTCCACCATGCGTTTTCCCCTTTCAGTCTGAAAATGCAAAAAGTTCGGTATGTACGAGGTTCAAGGCACGGGTCACTTCTCGTTCCTCAACCACGCAGTCAATGCTGATCTCACTGGCGCCCTGGCTGATCATCTCGATGTTGATGCCATGTTCGCCTAGGGTGCTGAAGAAGTGACCCGAGATGCCTCTCATGCCCCGGAGTTGGCGCCCGACTAGAGAGATTATGGCCAGGTCGGGAACGAGGTCGACGTCGCCAAGGACTTTGAGGCTGTTGACGGCACGTTGTAGGGCTTCGGATTTGATCTGGAGATCGTTTTCTTTTTCACCGTGGAAAGCGGTGAGGAGGGCGTTCTCCGAGTGGATAGCCATTGATATGTGCACTTCGGATGAGGAGATGAGGTCGACCGACAGGCCGTTCTGATCGAGGATGGAGAAGATAGAGGCGAGGAAGCCGTGAGCTCGGGTCCGTTTATTGGAGTGGACGTTGAGTACCATGATATGGGATTTGGCCGTCACAGCTGTAGGTCGTTTTAGTTGGGCGTTGAGAACAGATAGGGCTGATCGCTCGCGGAAGAGCACCAGGGGAGGCTTGACTGAGATGATATCGGCTGGGTCCGGAAAAATGACTGTGCCAGAGGAGCGAGGGTTCATGACATTCTTGATACGTATGGGAATGCTTGCGCGGATGACTTGATCCATGGTGTATGGGTGAATCACTTCGGAGCCGTAAAATGTTAACTCGGCTGCTTCAGCTGGCGTGACAGCTTTCAGTAGGCGGGCCGTAGGGACTTTTCGAGGGTCGGCGGTAAAGACACCGTCGACCTCCTTCCAGATCTGCAATTCGAGAGCCTGGAGTCCAACAGCGGTGATGGCGGCGCAAAGGTCGGTGTATCCCCGACCAACTTGCTCCAGCAGGCCCCCTTTAACTTTTCCAAAGAAACCTGTGACGACAGGGACACAATTGGGACCAAGAGTGAGAATTTTGGTGACAATTATGCGAGCGAGGTTCAAGTAGAAAATCTCATCCAAGGCGACAACAGTCGGACTACTGTCAATAACTTCGCTCACGTCGACACAGATGGCATAGACGCTCTTGGTTTGCAGAAGAGCAGTCATGAGCAAACAACTCAATTTTTCCCCTACGCTGATGACCATATCCAAGGTCTGATTGGTGACGGCCTTGAGGAATCGAGCGCTTTCCAAGATTCTGAGCAAGTTCTGACACTCCCAGTTCACATGGTTCATGTACTGCTTCAAGATTTCCTTATCATTGATCGTTTCTTGGCCAGCCAACATATGTTCTATCCGCAGTTCCTCGACGATGTCGATATACTTCTGCGAGTCGACAACTAGAACATCCTCAGCGGCACGCAGAAGACGATTAGTGGTGCCCTCGCTCTTGGTCCTGGTGCTCCTCGCCGAACAGACGACTGCAACCCGGTGTTCTTTGAGGCCTGTCCTGTTGCGTTCAGTCTGCGGAGAATTCGATGGTGTTGGGCAGCAGCTTACATGACAATGTCCTCGGCAATGGTCGTAGCAAATCTGCCAAGGCTAGTGCCTCCGAACTTCTGAACCACCCAGTTGTTACTGCTGGGATGATATCTCTCCCGACTATGAGACACTGAGTCTATGTGGCCGTTGACATGTATAGCTTCATGCACCATGGCGGCCATGATCAGCTACTCTCAGCATACTATCTGATGAAATACGACAGCGTTTTTGCTTGCTGCTGCTCTTGAAACCGTAGGTATGCGACACTGTATGTCATGCGGAAGATCAGGAGGGCTATGTGATCGAGGTGATCATTACAGTTATGATAGTCTGAGTTTATCGGAGAGTTCCTATTCTTCAATAAGAGTCCGAGATCATTTAACAAAGGATATCATTGAATCATCAAGCACTGACTACGAATATGGAATTATATATAAATGCTGTATGCATCACGTGATGTAGGGTCACATGATGTATCACCTGTTCTAACATACAGCAGGTTCGCGGCTTCAGAGTTCGACAATCAGTGGTGCAGTAGTTCTTCACGACATGCTCGGACGGCCAAGACAAGTTTAACGATTGTGATTCATCCATGCCTTAGCGTTGTGTAGCACGCAATGACGAAGCGTCGGCACCGGTGGAGGCCGAAAGTCTTGAAGGGCGATTTTTACATAGTCGGTATGGAGTAGTCTGCGGAGTACTCGCTTTCGTGTATACTAGCGCGTGTATTGCAGTTATTGACCCCAGGGTTTATTATGTAATTATTGAAAACGCGTAGATATCCATGTAACTGATTGCGCCCGATCAGGAATGGCGGCAGATCTTGTCGACGCGTGTTAGCACCCTAGCACGTTCCTAGCTACCACGCTACATAGATAGAAGACGACGTTATAATATGAATAATTTATCGCTTTCCAACAAAACGAAAGAAACCTCGGCAAGGTATCTTTTTTGGCAAACCACCAAGTTTTGTTGCTGCTTTGAACTGAGCTACTATACTACTGTGAATCGCTGTCCACCCTCTCCCGAACATCGATACAGCCTCAAAGCGAATCGCAGCCACGAAATACACGATTACAGCATCACGGAAGCTCTTTCATCACATCAACGAGGTCTTTATTTATATTCAAGGATTGTTTAATCATCATGATTTTCACTCCACCAGCTTTCCTTCCCACCTTGCTGTCTCCTCTCCCGCTCCAAGAAACCATCGGGGATTTTTGTCTAGCAGCAAATGTTGCGAAAACAGTCGGATCAAATTCCACAGATAAGCAGCCGCCCTTTGTTGAGGCAGCGATTGATCGAGCATGGACTGCGGATGAGATTGGTGCTCGCGTTGCTCAGGTCGCAGCCGCCTTGTCTTCAACGTGGAAGCTTGTTCCCGGACAGCAGTGGCACAAAACAGTTGCGATATTAGCCTCTAATAGCGTAGGCTTCCTCGAAACTTCATCCTTAAGGCAGTACTCTGAGTAGTCTTCAGGTTGACATTTTAATTCTCTCATGGGCTATCCATCGCATTGGCGGTGGTTGCCTCATGTTGCAACCAACAAGCTCAGCTGATGAGATTGCCGGACACCTTGATCATGTACCGCCGTTCGCCATTTTTGTATCACAGGATCTGCTTCCTCTGGGTCAAGAAGCCGTTCGGCGGAGCTCCATGTCCTCAGAACTGCTACTCTACAGGCTTTCCGTGCCTGACCGTTCTGCGCGGACGGAGCCAGACCAGAACCTAGCCAATATCTCTACTCTTGATGACTTGCTCCTGGCTACCGAGCGTTTGCCCCCAATTGAAAAGACTCCTTTGTCTGCCGAAGAAGCCACTCGACGTGTGGCGTATTACTGCACCACCAGTGGCACTTCTGGTTTCCAGGTAGCGTCACATAACTCCCATGAATCATAGTAGACTAACCTGAACTTTCTTCTGAATTTGTAGCGCATTGTGGCAATCACACATAGAAACATGATCGCTAGCATCTTGCAGGCTACGTCGTTCTACAAGGCCACTAGAGAGAGAGGCTCGGAGGTGACTCTGGGCTTCTTACCGTTTAATCATATCTATGGTCTTTTGATCACTCATTCGCTCATGTACTACGGCGACAGCGTCATCGTTCATCGTGGCTTCAATCTGATGGAAATCCTAACTTCCATCGTCAAATACCGCATCAATACACTTTATCTGGTCAGTCATCAGTCAGACGAGAGCAGTTCCTGGTCTCTAATCAGGCTCATTGGGGTATCTAAAACACGGGCTGACGATTTTAGGTGCCACCTATCATCAACGCGCTGTCGCGCAATGCATCTATATTGGATCGATTCGACTTGGGTTCAGTTAGCGCTATCGTATCGGGTGGTGGACCTCTCAATAAAGAAGCCTTTGCTAGAATGCAGGCTGCACGACCCGATTGGCGAATCCTGAGCGGCTGGGGTAGGCGCCTTGAAAGCGTAGTATGATCAATCATCTGATACTCAGTTAGGCCAAACCGAAAGCTCTGGGATCGGATCTCTGTCCTCTCCCGGCGATATCTTTCCGGGTTCGAGTGGCATTCTACTTCCTGGCGTCCGCATCCGACTAAGAGACGATGATGGCCATGAAGTCGAAACGCTGGAGAAGATGGGCGAGATTGAGATTGCCTCTCCCAGCGTCCTGCACGGATACATCGACCATGCCAGCGATGCACTGCTCCCATCCACAGACGATGAGGAGTTCTGGTGGCCAACAGGAGATGTTGGTCTCTTCCGAGTGGCTCCTAGCGGCGAGACGCATCTATTTGTCGTCGACCGCATCCGCGACATGATTAAGGTCAAGGTAAGCGAGAGTGCGAAGAAGATTGTAAATCCACACGTCTGAGCTCCCGTTTGTTGACAACCTATCGTGCAGGGCAACCAAATCGCTCCCGGCCAGATTGAAGCTCATTTGAGCCAACATCCTGCGATCGCCGAGACTGCAGTCGTTGGCGTTCCTGACGAAGTAGCTGGCGAGCGAGCTTTAGCCTTCATAGCCCGTGAGCCTTCATATGCACCCGACTTGAGCGAGGCCGATGTTAGAAAGACAATCAGAGATTACAACGACCTGGCGTTGCCTGAGGTTTGCCGTCTGCAGGACCGCATCATCTTCGTCGACCAGATCCCGAAAAGTGCGAGCGGTAAAGTGCTCAAACGAGAACTGAGAAAGCAGGTGTCCTCGTGGGTACCCTCCAAAACGGCTTGAAATGTTAGGGGGAGCTTCGAAAGAGGGTTGGAGTTTAGTCTCGGTCTACGCGTTTGAAATCATAAAGCATAGAAGCATTCGAAGTTATAACAGCAAAAATACATGTGCCTTTGACACGCGCGGTATATTCTTATAACTCAACAATTGATCCTTTGCTTATTAACCAAAAGAAAGTTGTGCTGTCGCTTAATCTTCGCGACTGTATTTGTGTCGTCTGTACTTGAGCAATATGCGAGACAGGAACTTTCAATGAAGGCAATCTTGTCGCCACACGAGTTCGGCAAGGCTCCACAACACGTACAACGCGGTGGTAATACGCAGTTGCACAGAATAAGCAGATCGAAAACCATAGTATCGCAGTGTTTTAGGAACATATGCACTGATAAAGTGGGTGCGTTAATTACTAGTCAGCTCGAACGGTTACCATTCGCACTCACGCTTACTCAACTGAATTTCATTCAATATTACTAATAACGTATTACAGAAGGTTTATGATCACGAATAGTAGCTGAAGCCACGCTAAGCCAGGGGAAACAGATACTCAGGATTGCTAAGACATTCACAATCACGCGAGCGCTCTCTTAGTCCTCACCGTTGTCACTTCTTGTCGACACTTTGACTCTTAGTGAAGGTGATCCCAGTGCATGAACCCAGCCCGGCAACACGCAACACATTGCCATTCCAAACGCCTACAAAGATGCGTGGGCAGTGTGCACGTGTGGATGAAGATGTCTTTGGCCCCGTGATTCAGGGCTGCCTGGACGATTTCGACTTCACCTTACTTTTCGAAGAGACGATTCTCTTCGTGCTTCCCGCTTCGTGTCTGATTTTGCTGGCACTAGCATGGCGAATACCTGAGCTCATTAGTGCCAATGGCATCGTGCGCGCATCTCTGCTGGGGCTATTCAAGTCGGTGAGTTTTTTTTCGCATTTGAATGCAACTTTCTCAATCCTTGTAACCTTACAGATCCGAATCTCACGGCCTGAAAAATAGATCATCTACCCTCTTATATTCATCTCCCAGTTGATCTTCATTGCATTTGTTTGTACGAATGATACGGCCAAGACACGGGCGACGATACCCGTGACCGCAATTGGGTTATTCGCCATCGTCGTCATGGGCACCTTATCATATTTGGAACATCGCAGGTCCCCCCGTCCATCGTCGCTACTTACATTGTACCTTCTGGCCGCTGCACCGATGAACGCCGCTCGCTGCCGCACTCTTTGGCACATGCCAAGTTCGAATGGAGTTGTCATAACCTTTTTCATAACTACTAGCCTGATGTTAATCGCTCTGGGACTGGAATTGGCACCAAAGGATGCACTCGTGCGGAATGATATCCAAAAACCTTCACCCGAAGAGAGGCGTGGTATTGTGGAACGTTCGCTACTCACTTGGATTGTACCGACTTTTGTATATGGCTACCGGCATACATTCACATCTGAAAATCTGCCAGCGGTAGATCCTAAGGTGACTAGCTGCAGACTAAACGAAAGAGCTATCAACAGTACGAAACGCAGCATACGGACAATGGAGTGGCGGCAAGCTAATTAGTTTGCACAGATCTTGATCAATCGCTGCTTTCCAGTCTTCTCAAACTCCACCGAAAAGATCTGCTTAGTCCCATACTACCACGTGCTTGTTTTCTAGGTTTGGCCTTAGCACAACCGTTCCTTGTGGAAACATCCACAGCGTGGGTCTCAAATTCTAAAGATCCTAAGCGCTCCCAGAAAGGGGCATCGCTGATCGGTGCCTATATCTTGGTATACCTTGGCTTGGCAGTCAGTTGTTCTCTGTCCTTGAACCGAAGGTCCGTCTTTTCTAAGTCCGGTTTGACAGGTTACCTATGCGCTTTATCGCCAGAAGGCCGTCCGAGCTGCTACTGCGCTACGAGCCAGCCTTACGGACTATATATTCCAACGCCTTGCGCATTTGGACTCGGCGATGGAGCTCGCAGGCTCAGCTACGACCTTGGTGAGTGCGGATATCGAGCGCGTTCAATTCGGTATTCGTGGAATTCACGAAATCTGGGCCAACCTCATTACTGCAGCGATATCACTGTTCCTGATCGAGGACGCTATTGGTGTTGCAATGGTTCCTGCGCTTGGTATCTCGATTGGTACGGTACTGATCTCGGGATAAATGAAATGGCTTGCTAATATGATGTTGAAAACAGTATGCATGGCTGCAGTGTTGCTTGTAGCACTTCGTGGCAGCACAGCCCAAAAAAGTTGGTTCGAAGCTACGGAGATCCGTGTCGCTCAGGTAGTCAAAATCCTGGCCGATTTCAAGAGCATAAAAATGATGGGTTACACGGATGGGCTCCTCGAATCTCTCGGTGCAGCAAGGATCTTTGAAGTGCGACGTTCCCAGAAGTTTCGAGCTTTTGTGATTGTGGTAGCCACATTGGCACAAGGCGCGACTGCTCTGGTCCCGGCTTTTGGATTTGCCACATATATACTGTCGCGTAGGTTCGGAGATAGCGAGATCATGGACGCCAGTCGTGCTTTTGGGACCTTGACGCTCTTCAGTCTCCTAAGTTCGAGTATAGGGCTACTAGTCGACGGAGTTTTCGGAACAGTAACCGCCCTCGGTTGTATTTCGCGTATACAACAGGTGTGCACGAAACACTACAGGCTAGACCCGCGTCAAACGAACGGTCTGGTCAATATTCAACAATCAAGGGTGGCCATGAATAACGCCAGCGCGAAATACGACAAGGACGGCGATGATATCATCCAGAATGTGAGCTTCGATATCAAGCCTGGCTCGATCGTCCGGGTGACAGGCCCAGTGGCATCAGGAAAGTCCACACTTCTAAAGATGATACTTGGTGAAGTGCGCTACTGTATGGGGGAGATAGCTGTCGGAGCTAATATCATCGGTTATTGCGATCAGAACCCCTGGTTGGACCATGTCAGTATCCGGGACAATATTACGGGACCGGCACCATTCGACCCGGAGAAATACGCCTCTACGATTCGCATATGCGCACTAGAGCCTGACCTGAAGATTATTCCCGAAGGGGACGCCTGTCTCTGCTTTGGAAATGGCACCACTCTGAGCGGAGGCCAAAAGGCTCGCATTGTTGGTCATAATCTGAGATATTGCATCAAGAATCCTACTAACATATCTGTAGTGTTTGGCTCGCGCCATCTATGCTTGCCCGCGTATTCTTGTCCTGGACGATTGTCTGAGCGGATTAGATGCTAACACGGAGCATCTCATACTTGAGAATCTCGTTGGCGAGCAAGGCTTCCTTCGAGAACATTCTATCACTACTTTTCTGGTCTCGGCTTCAAGTGTGTCGCTTAGCTTTTCTTCTTAGACTATCATTGCCGCTGACATGAGATAGGGAAACCTTTGCCCAGTAGCATTGCAATACTTTCGCTAGGGCCTGAAGGACCTCTGCTAATGAAGAACGAATCGGAAAAATCGCATGTCGCAGTTCCGTTGGTTGAAGGTTCGAACAGTGTGCGTATGGCGAGTTCTCTAGAGTTGAGCGAAGATAGCGCTGAAAAAGAAGCACGACTGTTGATAGAAGCGCATGACGGGCGCAAGGAGTCATATCAAAGGGGAGGAGAGCTGGCTCTCTATGCTATGTTCGTCAGGACCGCTGGTAAAAGGGCTTTATTGATTTTCGTCTTTCTACTTTCCATGTATGTGGTAGCAATTACCTACCCGCGTGAGTCCCCCTTTTCCACCAGGTGAATCGTTGAGGAAGCTTACAAACACCGACATGGCAGATATCTACATGCAGTCTTGGGTCTTGAAAACCCCAATAGAGCAGCATCGCAGTACTGGCATTATCACTGGTGTCTACTTGGGTTTGAGTTTTTTTGCATTGTGCGCGTTCTTGGCAGGCTGCATACAATTTACATTGGGAATCGCGCCACGCATTTCCATCACATTTCATGCATCTCTAGCCAAATCACTCCTCTAGTAAGTTAGTATCATTCCGCTTTCCCTTCTGGCTTGTTCTCAACATTATCTAATCTAATTCTAGCGCTCCCCTTTCTTTTCTAGCCACAACGGACAGAGGCTCCATAACTAACAGGTATATCACCACATACATATAGATCGATGGGTTTGTGATCGCTGACAGATTCGATTTTCAGATTCTCTCAAGATCTCGCTGTCATAGATCAAGAGGTTCCTTTGGCCTTTATCGGTACACTGCTCACTGTTCTGCAGCTGCTTGCTCAATGCGTCACTCTGATCATTGGATCACATTTCTCAGGAATCGCTATACCCATTCTACTGATTCTAGTGTATCTGATTCAGTCCATGTATCTGCCAACATCCTATCAGTTGCGTTTACTGGAACTTGAAGCCAAGGCTCCTATAGTATCACTCTTTGTTCGATCTATCGAAGGTCTCGCAACAATACGGACTTTTGGGTGGATGGAACACGTACAGATGCAGTCAAGAAAACACATCGTTGGATCTCAATCGCCATTCTATCTCCTGGCAACCGCACAAATCACTCTAGGTCTCGTCCTCGATCTCGTTACTGCAGTACTGGCAATTATCATTATCTCCATTTCAGTTGGAACTCGTGCGCCTAGCACTGGACTGGCGCTTTTCAGCGTAGTGGGCTTAGGTTCCTCTACTAAACTCTTGATATCACAATGGACTGAGCTAGAAACCTCGCTTGGTGCCATGAGACGCATCGACGACTTTACTAAAACCACTCCTCGAGAATTCGCATCCTGGAGAAGCTTAAGACCACCCCCAAACTGGCCGAGCAGGGGTGAGCTCGAATTCTGTAATGTTTCGCTCGCATACGGGTGAGTTCTCTGATACTTTTGATATTGTTAAAAGCAGGTTATGAACTGATGCATTCCGACTGGATAGTGAAAATTCGCCTCCTATCATATCTAATCTCAAACTTAAGATCGAGCCAGGATGGAAGGTTGGAATCTGCGGGCGCACTGGCAGGTATAGAATTGATCACCGCTTCCGCTATATGCTTTCGTTCGAGATGTTGACAATGGCTATCTAGTGGGAAAAGCACCCTTATCGCTTCTATCCTTGGTCTTGTCCATATACAGCAGGGTTCCATCATAATAGACGACACGGACATCTCACTCCTCGAGCCAGACTCATTGCGTTCGAGCATGACAGTGGTCCCACAAAATGGAGTATTACTGCGCGCCAACGTGCGGAAGAATTTGACCCTAGGTGCCTTAGAACCTCCTAGTGATGAGAAGATGATCGAGGTCTTAAAAGAATACGAGCTGTACGACAGGTTTCGGGAGAGAGAGGGCCTTGACACGATTGTCGTCGACGATCTTCTTTCTTACGGAGAACAGCAGATCTTCTATATCGTACGAGCACTGCTTCAAAAGAGTCATTTGGTTCTTCTTGACGAACCCACGAGCAGGTAAGCCCTGATCCAACGAAGAATCATCGTTCTGCATTCCGGAAAGAAAGCTGACCTCACACTTGTTTCTAGGGCGGATAGCAGCACCCAGAAAATTATAGACTCTGCTGTTCTGAATGATTTCGAGGGTTCGACGGTGCTCTATGTAGCCCATCGTCTCGAGATTCTTTCACAATTTGACCGTGTCATGGTCATGGACCAGGGCAGGATTGCCGAGTTTGGCGACCCTCGCACACTACTGCAGACGCCTGGTTCGCTTTTTGCTAGTACCTTCAACAAGGCAAATTCCCAGATAAGCAGTCTCAAAAATTCGTAGGCGCTGCATCGTTTTAGCAGGTCAATACAGGTTCGTTGAAATTGTATCTGACATGCAATCGCCCGTAATGATAAGCATGGAGTTCAAAGGCTTCGACGATGGGTACGGCTTTGAGCATATGGGATATAAATAGTATATTGACTCGTCTGGGGTATTGAGCGTTATGTACTTGTTTGTTACGTGGACTGCAACCAGTATACTTCGATATTTCGAAAACCGCGTCCAACACTCCTGCGAAACCAATTTATGTCAAATTAGATGTCGACATAGAGTACTGTAAGACTAAAGGCAAAGTAGTTAGTCACGTGTGGTATGAGCGAATCACAGTGATTCACTGTGAGTCCTAGCGTATCTTAGTGAACCCTGATATGCCTTAGTTACCATAGGGTTTCACAGTGACTTACAGTGATTTACGGTTAATCTATGTGGATACTAGTAAATCCTCGCATATACTAATTTATCATAGTGTATGAAGTATACTAACGTATCACAGTGTATTGCAATATATCACAGTAATTCATCGTGAAACTCAAGTTACTTGCCTAACTAATTATTCAATTGTTATTTATACTTTGTATGGTATTACCATCAAGTTTATAAGTATCTATAGAGTGTATAAACCAGCTGAATCCTTTGATAAATACCTTGGTACCTACGCAACTATGCCTTTTCACTGTGATTCACTGTGCGACTCCTTGCTGTGTATATTTTTGGTTCGTCCGTGATCAACAGGATAGTACTAAAATGATTTGTAGATCGTGACTCCTCGCTACGTACGGATTTGAACTACTTATTATCAATAGGATAGTAGTATTCCTTGGAGCTGGTGGAAGGTTGTTTCTTGCGTTAATCGATCGTACAACCAATGAATCTGGTCCAACATGTTCACTACGCAATCCTTCTCTGGCAGTTCGCTCTGTCTTCCTCCTAATCCAAAAATCTACATTGAAGTCTCCATCAATGGTCGAGTAAACCGATGTACTGCTTATCAACTTCAGAATGTGCGAAGTAAAAGCAGGCACGCTAGGAAGTCTCGGGCTAACTACTTAATGTCTGGCTGGCTGGCTTCGTTCATGATAGCGGGAATCAGCGAGTCAAACACCAGCGATGGAATATCCTCCACAGCTTCTGAAAGTTGCAACATTATGTGGACGGAGAGGATTACGAAGTAGATATCTACTGTGTTGACCAGTAGCATGCGATGCGGCTTGCTTGGTCAGGTTGATGTGCCTGCAGCTTACTTCGTACATCCCGCGGCAGCTGGAACCGTGGCCTCCTTCGTCCTCCTTTCTCGATACGCACACAATACACACAATACTGCAGACTCGACGAGTGCCTCCAGTCTCCAGCGTCTTCCTGATACTGCGCATCGTCTCGGGGCCCTCACCGTGACGCGCTTCGCGACCTACAACACATATGGCAACCGTGCACCGACACAGCTTCACAAGGCTGACTACCAGCAAGCAGAACGATGAGCAATTATGCTTAAAGTAGGGTTGTCGCGCGATCACACACATTGCTAGAGAATTGCTGACAGTCTACAGCATCGTGTTCGTCCACGGTCTACAAGGCCATCCTTGAGGGACATGGGAGACAACAACGGGCGCGAGTCATGACCACAGGTTGGTTGGTTAGTTGGTATTAATTTTCATCCTAGAGACTTGGCCAAGGGCCTTTATCTACATAAGCCTCCCTAGGGGCATTGTAAGACATATCTTTATTAGGCTTATAGGCCCTTAAGGTATATCTTATTATAAACTATATATTATATAGTAGAGTAATATAAAAAAAAAACAAGTTAAAAAAGTTATAGTTTTTAAATATAAATAACTTTCTTAATACTAGGCCTATAAATATAAAAATTATATATTTAAATAGAGAAATCTAGGAGATTGGTAATATAGCTTAGGTAATAGCTTAGTAAGCAAGAAAAAATTTAGTATTTTACTAAACTTAGGCTGATTTTTTTCCTAGTCTTTAAAGCGCTATAACTTTTTTTAAGTATTTAATATTACCTATAATTTAGACTAACTATTCTTAGCCTAGTATATATTCTAAATATAGAAAATCCAACCTAGTTTATTATCTAAATAAATTTTTATTTAAATATAAAAAAACTTCTATTAACTTATATAAGCTAAAATTATATAATAGCTTATAAATATACTAATAAATAAGAATTTCTTTCCTTTCTACTAATTCTTTTTCCTTATTCTCTTAATATAGCTTTAAAATTCTCAAAATTTAAATATATAAGAGGATTAATTAAAGAGTAAAGGTTTTAGTTTTATCTATTAAGAAAGCTCTATATAAGCTAGCTATATATACCTTAGATACTTAGGGCAATACTTAGGGCATCTATATATAAGCCTAAGACGCTTAGGGGCAACGCTTAGGGCAAGTTATATAGCAGGCTTAGTAGATCACCAAGGACTACCTCACCTATGCGCGACATAGAATTATTTTAGAAGACGCTTTATAAGCTATAAATAAGAGGATCTTTAATCTTAAAAAGGAGGTCTTTAATCTAACATACAAGCAGACAAAAATATAGGAGAAACTTCAGGCCTTAGAGAAGGAGAGAGTAGAGATGCTAGACTACATTATAAGTTAGTATATTAGGCGGGACGGATCTCAGCGCAAGTTAGACTAATAAAGAGAAAGCAAGAGCGTAGCTACTAAGTGAATTAAGAGGCAGTTAACTTTAGATAGAAGGACTAGGACATTTACTAGGCCTTAAGAAGGCTCCTACATTTAGGTTCCTATTTAGCGTAGTATAAGAAATAGACTTCTGCTTGTAGGTGTGCTAAATATAGCCAGGAGCCAAAAGAGGGTCTTGTATGGAGGATATTGGTTAGGAGCTGATTGGGCTCCTAGTCTTAGACTCCCGGCTTTTGTGTGACAGGTTCTAGACCAAGAAAGAGGAGGATTTTTGCGAACAATATATGACTCATTAAGCAACATCTACAGGGATGTGTTATTTAACCCTAAACCCGCTTAGAGCTACGTTTTCGAAGGGATGGATCAAAACGCACTTGCGAAGACACCTTTCGACTCGGAAAGCCTGTGTGGGTATTGTGCGAATGTGAATGCTTAGGTAAGCACTTTCAGGATTCGATAAATCCGCAACCTTGCCAAGACAGTCTAGTTGCTACCTGCCCTCCGAAGGGGTTAGTGGCCCTGCGCACGCGCCAAGTCGGGACTCCCCTCTCCGGAGGATCAAGTGGCCGGTCCGCCAAAAATACGCATTCATACACGACGCGAAAATCAACACCGCGATAGATCACTAATACACCAAAATTCACGCGTTTTTTCTTCTGGAATGGATTCAGTGCCCTCAAATTATGATAATACATTATCTTTTACTATATTCAGCGATCCTGTGCTGCTGGGCCGAGCCGCGGGAGACAAGAAGGCCCTGTGCGTATCTATTCACCAGTTCTACTACAAGCCCACCAAAACTATGCGCAACGAAGATTAGAGGACGAAGGTTTTACCACTTAGATCAGCCTGCCATTTCGAGCCATGAGCGTCCAGCGATGTCTCTTTATAGCTGCGATGTAAACCAACGAGGTTGTCGGTAGCATTGCCAAAGCTCCATGCATGCTTGGTTGTGAACCACATCAAAAGGCTTACAGTATCTGACCTCTTCCGCCACATGGCCACATCTCAGCTAAAGCCTTGCTATGATCTCTCAAAGTGCCATTTCCAAATCCTGGAACGATATCCGCATCGTAGCCAAACGTGATAATTCGCGCCTTTGGAAGATCTTTTGCGAGAAGAGCTTCTGGCCAGAACACCTTCGCTGATTTGTCTGTCCAAGTGGATTCACGGTTGCCGGTCAGGCCATGAACGAAAACAATGCTGGTTTTACTAATTAGAAAAGGCAACGGGACACAGAGAACATTGAGACGCTGTCACAAGAGTGAGTTGTCCCACAGTTCGACAAATGGAATTATGCTAAGTTGAAGCTAGACACCGTATAGGACCATGTACTCTTTCGCAAAACTACTTTAGAATTACTTACAGCGCATAATCATCGTTAGTGCACAGCAGAAATCGAAGTCGCTGTGATTTTTCCCGTCTGGGAGTTTCCTCTGCGCAAGGATTGACGTTACGATCTTTTCTATGCTGCTACTTTGAAGACATCCGCTCCCTAACGTCATGCGCTCCGTCCTTCTGGTAGGTGAACGTTACCTAGTTCTTACACCGACCAGAACTACGTACAAACATTCCCTCCCAAATTTCAATCAACTTCTTCGCGATCTCGGAATGGCCAGCCTGTCCGGAACGCTTGAATATCTTCCTCATCCCCTTCACACTGTAGTCGAATCTCTTCCTTCAGGTCTCCTAGCTTCTTCTTTGCTTCCTCATAATCCTCATTTCGGACCCACCCTTCCTCGGTCATATTACAGACTCTCTTCCGCCATTGCTCCACGGCTACGCTCATCTTCAGCCAGCCGTCCTCATTCTCTGCGAACTCGTCTAGTTCAGTTTGATCAAACTGTACTGGGCACTTAATATCCTCAACATCGGGCAAGTGCTCCCAGAACTGGGCCGCGCGTATGATAGCTCCTTTAAGGGTTATGAGATTGCCTTCCCACTGACGGCCGGCCCTATCCACAAGCATCTGACGACCGAGAAGAAGGGGGTCACGTAGGGCTGCGATGTGGTGCTGGTTGAAATGACCGTTGAGCACACGGTAACCGAAGAAGAGGAGACGCCGGCGATAGAGCTCGCGCGCCGCAACCTTCTCTTCCACTTGCAAGGATGCCAAGTCCTCCGGAAGCTTAGGTTCCACTAACTCGGGGGAAAGCTCGTCGTCTGGATTCTCGAAAGCGCGAGGGTAGCCAGCGGCGAGGAGCTGTGGCTGGATGATGGCGTGCTGCCAATCGATAAGACATGAGATCCGACCGGTCTCGGGTGTTATGAATATGTTACCGGGGGTGAGGTCAGGGTGACGAAGAGTGGGCTGGTTAAAGGGGTGTGCGGGATCTTTCGGCAGCAGGTGTGGTGTCAACAATTGGTAGCACTCTAAAAGCTTGAGATAGTCCTCTGGACGTTGAACTCCCAGTCCCAAATCGTTGTGGGGGAAGTCGGGTTCCATCGGTTTACCGTAATGCTGCGTCCAATCTATCTCTTTTTTTGCTATCGATTGAAGATATTCAACATGGGATCTCCATGGTCCACGGTTCAACTTTAGCCCAGCTCTTCTACCATACCAGAACATATAATCGGCAATAGGTCCGATGCAAAATTAATTTGCTTCCGTAGCATGTTCGTCTGTGTACAGTGGAGCCTGTAGACTAGATGGAATGTCCTTCTTGAAGTACAAGCTACCTGTGACGCTGAAAGGAATCTCGAAAAATGTTTTTTCAAGTTCAACGAAGCTATGCGCAAGTCTTCGTATCTCAAGGTCTTGGAGATTTACCCATTTGGATGCGAGGCAAACCCCTGGAGCTTTCTCCATAAGGATATATTCGGTACCGACAGAATTCTCCACCGTTGCGGAGTAGCTATATACTTCCGGGACAGGTATGCCTTTCAACCGAAGGAACGTCAGAGTGGCGGCCTCGCTAGCGGTGGCGAAATATTCTGGTCGGGCTATGTGGTATGGGATTTTGGCGATCAGTTCGAAACCGTCCTGCAACTCGAGGGCAAAGACTCGATTAAAGCCTCCTTCGGCTAGCTTTTTCATGCTGACGACCTTGCCATGTTTGTTGCCAACGGAGGCTTCTGCTCTACGTTGCAGTGCTTCGACATTGAACTCAACATGACGTTCCTTCAACCTCACGTTCTCGTTGAACAGATATCGACCGGAGGTGTACGAGAATAAGGATGTGTTATCAGGAGTATCTACGTGGGCAAGGTCAGTGAGCAGTCGTCAGTGAGCTATAGTAAAGCATTATTCACACATTCCGCATGCTAAATTCTGAGGCGCTTTTCGTGGTATGTTGGTTGACAATGATCTTCGGGCTGCGAGGCGAACAGAAGGGTTGATGGAAAGAACATATAAGCGGGAAGTTGATCGGGCAATGCACTTTGTTGACATTATCGACGATAATTGTGAGTGGCGAGAACCAGACGACGCGTGCTGATTGACGCTGCGAGAAGCTCGGGCCTCTAATGGCTCGACGATAGTAGAAATTAGCCGCCTCACAACCTTGCCGCCATCAACTTTGCGAGGCTCCTACAAACTTCACCATAGAACAACGCAAAAGCCCTGCGAGTAGATGGCTATTATATGTTACTAATAGGCAACCTATACTAGGATAATAAGTTATAGACAAAGTAGTTACCTCTATATTTATAGAAATTTATAACTATAAAGAAAGGATTATACTAGACTATCTTAAGTTAGCTACTTATAATATTATTCTAGATATCCCCTAGTTAAAAAAACATAATCTAGAAACTAACTAGAAGAATAATATAATATTATTAATAAACTATACCTATAGTGATCGTTTATTAATCATATTATATTATT